>DWTO01002383.1:0-14098 GCA_018244755.1 Jemadia pseudognetus
TACGTCCCATTATGGAATAGGTGGTGAGCCTATCGCCATGCATCGGGCACATATCCAGACTCCGAACCACTACTAGACAATTTTAAATTAGAAAATTTTTGTAGTGTTCGACCCGGGAATCGAGCCCGGGACCTTCCGATCGTCAGTCGCACTTGCAACCAACACGACCAACGAGGCAGTCAAACGTTTCTGTATATCCCGTTTTCGACCCGGCGACTATAACATTTTAGTTTTAGTAAGTAACATTAGTAAAACGAATCGGAAACAAATATCTGTATAGCCAAGCATAATATGGTTTCAAATAGTATTGCATCAAAATACACTATTGGATTTTTCTAATTTAGGTTTTCTAGTAGTGGCTCGGAGTCTGGATTTACGCCCAGCTCATGGCAATAGGCTCACAGTGGAACGCAAAAGTAACAGGTGAAATGTAGGAGTGTACTAAACTCCCCTGCGAACGTCTGCGAGGAATACAGGCGTGATGTTACATACGCCAAAATAATTATTCAAGCCCAACTTTAAGTAAAAGCAGAAATCAAGAACGCGTGACGCATTTCGAAGAAAATTAAGCTGCACGTGGTTTAATAAAATGACCTACAATAAAAATATTCGTACCTATATATTTATCATGCTTACTGTGAATACAGGTGGCAATGGCAGTACAAGCGTTTGATAAATAAAGAGCGGGCTGACTAAAGTAGCACGTGAAGCATGATCATTCATTTTTGAACGAATTGTCGAACGCGGATTAGCAATATTTAAAAACGTAACAATCATAGTTTGATAAGCTGATGAAACACTACTACTTACCTTGCATTTTCGATACCCAAAACTTGCATAAATGGTTCATTGAGGTAAGTGGCGCCAATTAGCGCCGAATTCTTGTGCTCCGTGGCTAAATCCAATGCGATTTAATATTACGAACGATATTAACCTGGAACAATAGAAAACACTGTTACTACACTACTAGATACTAGGCTCATGATATAAAACGTATGTGCTTCACTCCTCTGCCTACCTCTTTAGGGAATGAAAAACGTGATGTTACATACATTAAATATTACTGTAGACTATTACTATAGAAAATGTTTATTTATTGTTGCATTCCTGTTAAAGTTCAGACCGCCACAAACAACAAATATATGTATTTCAAATAATATCAATGAGATTTATTATTGATTTGATTGACTATTCCTGATCTGCAAGCTCACCATCACAAAAAAGATGTTGAATAAAACATAATTGTTGAGCCATCAGTTGCCAGCTACTGTCTGGCCATTAGTGACTATGGTTAGTAATGGCAGCTCAGCTTAACCACCAATGGTGATCATCCAATGTCATGGCACAATACAATGAATATTTCAAAAAGGGCATTATGACAAGTCATCGAAATAAATCAGATCAATACAAATATATAGGTCTTTTTATTTCAGAACATCATCTTCAGCCTGTTGCTGTCCACTGCTGGAATTAGCCCTCTCATTTAGAACATGTAGATATGAAATTATTGCTAAGCCAATCCAGGCATTAATACCAAAAGACAAGACACTGTCGTAATTAACCTGTTTTTTATCAACTAATTCTCTCATATGCATAATTGCATGTAATCTCTACAATGAAATTGATTAATAAGAGAAAATGATTGCAACATACATTTACATATTTCTATCTGGTTAGAGAAAAAAACAATATTCAAGCACTATTTATTGACTGGCCCGTTCATAGTGGTTGCCGAACCTGTTACGCCGGGGATTGTGGGTTCGATTCCCATCCAGAATAAATATTTGTGATGAGCACAAGTATTTGTTCTGTATATGGGTGTAAAAATAAAAAAATTTCTATTTAAGTATGTATATATTTATATGTAGTTTATCAACCCTGTGGTTACTATACCACAAGCTCTAATGATGCTTACTTTGGGATCAGATCGCCGTGTGTGGAGATGTCCCGAGATATTATTATTATTTACTTCTTAAACATTCCAGAATGAACACTTCTTCTCAATGTCAATGTTGCTCGATTTGTAAAATTAAGTTGTAAAGAAATTAATACACTGACATTCCATTTAAAACTGCATAGCCATGAGACATAGCATTTCATCTTGCTCTGTTTGTCATAGAGAGATCCATGCTTTAAAAATATAGAAAGAAGGCAGATGAAAGAATAATTTATACAATGTGAATATTGACAGATGCAGATGCTGAGAGACACTAAGACTTACTTATTTTGAACAAATATAAATAGGTCAGACGCTGGCTGATAGTGAATTCAGAAATGTCTGAAAACAGTGTGGGTGTTTGATGATAATGATGAATATAGGGGAGCATGTACAGTTTGTAAGGATAGCACTATTTGCACCTTGGTGTGATGTCTACGATGGAAGGGATTTGGTATGATGCTGTAATAATAACTATATAATTAATCATAGTCGTTAGATATGGAAGGCAATCTAATCGACCAAAACAAGTCCAAAAATAAATAATTTCATTTTAGTACATGCAATGTCAGACATGTACTTGACCAAGATAAACTTCACATTTTAATATGTAAATTAAGCACTTTATTATATACAAGTCTAGATGTCTTGTTGCACAACATACCAGACATACATATATGTGTTTTATAAAACTGTTAATTTCTAAAACAAAATTGCCCGTGTTTGTAATACGAACATTTACCAACTGGGGGTAAAAAACATTTATGTGAGTATTATTTATAACTAGATGCGCCCGCGACATCGTCCAGGTGGAATTCTAAAATAAAAGTAGCCTAAGATGTTAGTCCTTATTACATCAGCTATTTGCCAGTAAAAGTGCCGTCAAAATCAGTCAAGCCATTCCAGAGATTAGCCGGAACAAACAGTGAGACAAAAATTGTAAAAAATGTTATTTTGGTATGTGTACCGTGTATATGTACATAGGCATTTAGTAAAAAGTGGTTATTTTAATATTATTTTAATATTACAAACAAACAACTTTAATTTTATTTATCTGTATAACATAAAATCACGCCTGTAATCTCTGAAAAGGTAGACAGGAGAATGTGGAACATTCCCACATTTCACCAGTTAATTTAACATCCCACTTTGGAATAGGTGACGAGTCTATTGTCATACACCAGGCACATATTTAGACTCTGGGCCAATACTAGTATGTAAACATAATAAAAATTCGAATAGTGCTTGACCCAGGATTTAAACCCAGGACCTCGCATTCAGTAGTCAAACTTGCAACCAACACAATCAATGAGGCAGTTATATCATGTCATATCTTGAGACATCTAACACTGCCGTCTGATCTTAGAGTAAGCATCAAGAGAGCTTGTGGTATGGTAAGCAGACAACTGATAAACTATATACATACATATAAATATACATATACTTAAAAACACATTTCTTTTATTTTTTACACCCTGACACAGAATAAATACTTGTGTGTACATCACACAAATATTTATTGTGTGGGAATCGAACCCACAACCCGTGGTGGAACAATTAGGTTGTCTAACCACTAAACCAATGGAGCAGTCAAAATGTGGTGTAACATTTTAAAAATTACAAATGCAAAAGTGTTTGTTTATTATAATTTCACAGCTAATAATAAGCGCATCTAACCTAAACAAATAATATTTGACAGTGAAGTAGCTTCTACTCTAAAGATTGTAAACACTCTATTATAAAGAAATAATAAAGGTGGGAAATATGGTATAAAATGTAAAACACTGCTAACAGAATATCGTAGAATCACAGAGCACAAATGATCAAAATCAAAATTAGTTAAGTAGGCACCTTCTTACACATCGTAGGCATCCCGGATAGGTATTTTAGTTTGCCATGGTTAAGAACTACAAGCGAAAAGGTGCATGGATTTTTGCTTATATGTATAATCCAGAGGTGTTAGACATTTATGCCCTGATTGATATAATAAAGGCTAAATGTCTTTTAAAAAAAAGGAACTTATTGTGTGTCTAGTTGTGTTTCATGACACAATACAAAATGGTTTTGATAAAACTTACACAACCTGATATTGAAACTATACATACTGAGATCTTGAACATTGATGAAGGGTTCAACCTACATGATTGCTTCCTTTATAAACCTACACACAAAAAAGGTGTTTTACATTTTATGACTGTTGTTATAATGTACTTTATAAAGATGTAATACCTAACACTCAAATAACAAATCTTATTGCTGAATTTAAAAAATTATAAATAGTTTTATACATCAATATTTTTAAATGTCATTTTCTTTATCATTTGGAGAGTTTTGATATGACATGATTAAATAGTCTTACATACGTAAAATCACACCTGTTATCCCTGAAGAGGTAGGCAGAGGAGTGTAGTACACTCCCATGTTTCACTAGTTACATTTATGTCCCACTATGGAATAGGTGGTGACATTCTTACATACTTGTCTTATGACAATCTTACATACTTCACTCATTACAAAATTGCATACAAATTGCAAAATACAGCTAAGTTACAAAAACGCTTTAAACTAATTGTAAGTATTAATTAGATTATGGAGCTTATCTCTAAAGTTCTGATATTGAGTTTCTCATTGGTCAAGTGTTTCTAAGTTAACTGCATATTTAGAATGCACCATTATAGCATTATAGCAAGTGAAGTTTAATCTTAAAACACACATTTTGTATAGAGGTGCATGCTAGGATTTGAATCCATGCTCCCGTAGTGAAAGGTCGAACTTCAAACCACTAGACTACCACTGCCTGACTGGCCACTGACTAATTGTTGGAACAAGAAAGTGCACTACAATTTTACTTGTCTGACCCATTTCTTAGGTGATTATAGACGTGATGTTGTTTTCTTATATTTAAACATGTCTAAGTAATTAAAATCTTTTCAAAATCATGATTAGTATTACTGTTTCCTTTGATACTTCAAAAGATTTAGTAAGTAATTATTTTTTGAGAGCTTTTATGCAAATTCTATACAAATGGACTGTTATTATTTAAGTTCAGAAACATTTAATGTACCGAAGTACAACCTAATTACATGTAGGGAAAACTAAAATTACACACACAGAAAGCATGACTATGTTATTAACAATATATGTATTTCTTTATACTGTGACCATTTACACAAGGTTTCATAATTACTAAGAAAATTATGACAGCCGTCTTTCAATTCCATATTTCAGTTGTTAGTCATCAATTCTGGTCACTCGAAAAACTTTTTGGTCATTAATGGCAGTCACCTATTACTTATTGACTAGAAAAAAATGATTTGAGATGGAGGAGTCAGAAGCCTCCAAAACCGACACGCATGTATGAAGAGAATGGTGAATGTAGAGGAGGTGCGGCAGGTATGTAAATAAGGATAGAGCTATTTGGCACTAAGTGCTCTCTGCCTACCCCGCAAGGTACCTGGCGTGAGGATATGTATGTATGTAAAAAATTACTAGACCGATTGAAAAATTTCTCCATTAGAATCCTACATTGATAAACATACTGAGGTGAAAAAAATATTAAGAAAAAAAAAGAAATAAAAACCTTATGTTAATGTGTATTCTTTCTCAGTAACCCTAGACACAAAAAGAAGGGTTTGTATGTCTGTGTTTTTATAATAATTTTTAACGTAACATCACCCCTATTATCCACGAAGAGGTGGGCAGAGGAGTAGAACACTCCCACGTTTCACCAGTTACATTTACGTGCCACTATGGAATAGGTGGTGAGCCTATTGCCATGCACAAAGCACAAATCCAGACTCCGAGCCACTACTAGTAATCCTAAATTAGAAAAATTCTAAAGTGCCCGACTCGGGAATTGAACCCAAGACCCCCTGATTGGCAGTCGCATTTACAACCAACACGTCCATTGAGGCAGTCAAAATTTTTGAAATTTTTCTTAAATATCCATGCAAAGCCAGAGTGGTCTAATAGTTGAACATAAAATTGGTGCTAATGTATCACTAACTCAACATAAGATCCTTGGATACCAGCATTAAGTGACATATGGTAACTCAAGAAATAAAATAAAAAATGTGAATGTACTGAACAACCTCTTTTTATGCTGAAATATCAGTTAACTTCAGAAGTACTAAGCATTATTATCATATAATCACATGATACACTAATTGACTAGAAGGTACCATTAAAACTTTTATAATGAATAACTGTTCTTTTTTCGGAATAAAATTTTGGCACTCTATATTAAACTGGTCAATGTTGTAGAATGAATCGCCATGTTCATATATTCAATAGCCCTGTATTTCATCTATACAATTAAACATATGTGTAAACAACATTTCAGTCTCAATTATCTACCTTCATGTATTCCAATTATCTACTACTACAATGTCACCAAAAATTTATTCTATCGTCTTAAGAGCAATGTACACCAGAACAGTAAAAATCAACTCTATTTTACGCCAGTACAATATTTGAAGGTTTTCCAATTATAACTATCTGTCCGTCTACTGAGTGACTTATGAGACGAAACATGAGTTTTCCTACTACTAGGTGATCATACACAGATCTTTTAATAAAACAATCAAAAAATTCATATTTTGTACAAATTTTATTTCAATGGATGATCATCATATTAAAGAAAGTGAGGTTTGCATAAAAGAATTTAATTGGCACACAGTCTTATAACAAGACCATTGAATCATTTAAAGGTTTCCTAGAACACCCTAAAGATCACTTTGAAAAAGATTGCTTTGGAATGTTAGTTGAAAATTATATCAATTCCCAGTGGTGATATAATAATAAGGTGTAACATTAAATTTGAATAAACCAAAGAAATGATCTATAATTCTCTTAATGAGATTCTTATAAGAAATTAATGAAAACTACATTTATGTCAAGATATTATTTCATTACATGTTTTTTATCAGAAACAATATCAAATCGATTTCTAACTTAAAACAGTCAGAATTTAACTGCCTATGTGTATCAATAGACTTTTAAAACATGATTACAGCTAAAAGTTCCCATCAGAATAATTAGCAAGTAGTGGCTAGGGTGTATCATTTGAAGCTATCAAGGTTTTATTAGGCAAAACCAAGTGTGTTAGATTAACCTAAGTGAGATATATAAGTGTATTAATTGATGTGCAGAATTTGACTATGCACATGCGAATATAAAAATACAGTAGAGTAGTATGGATATGATTGATTGGTTATATGTAGTAAAAACTGAGTTTTATTTTCAATGACTATTGTTTGTCCTTCGAGCAGAGAAATAGTGGTCAACTAGTGCAATAATGAATGACGTCATTAGATTGACAGTCAATAAACCACGGTAAACAAAACAGTTTAACTATTCTGTGTAAAGGTGGTGTGGCGCGAATAAAGTCCAACAGTAGATGAAAATTGAACAGAGAACATGAAAACTCACATTTTGAAACAAAGATAAATTCTTCAAGGGTATCAGGGCTAACCGCGATCTGTGGTTGACAGCAAAACTAAATAACATGGCGGCATCTTGTCGCAGCCGGTCTACAAATCATTATAACAGTTACAAAACATTGGACACTTACATAAACTGTTCATTCCCAGTATGGCTTCCTTTGCAAAAATCACTTTAACACACTTGGAAAGAAAAATAAATAGTTCATATCAGACACTACAGGCAAAATGACGTAACATTCTCAACCTTCACGGTCGCACAGTACAAACGGTAGGTACAAGAAATAGTAATATTTTATTTAGTAAATAATGGGAGCAAGGGTGCGACAAACCTTGTTCGACACAATTTTTTATTCAAATATATTTTAACTCCGAACACCGCCGACCAAAGTTTTGACAAAATAAAGTAACGCGTTTTATTATTCTGCCAAAGAACAAACGTGACACGCAGTCAAGCAACCTCGTTCACAAATTTTTAATTTTTCAACCCGCGGCGTGTTATCTTTACTATTTCCAGTCGGATATTTGTACTAGAAAACTGGCCAATATGTATATTTGAGAATTTGCAGAACCTATTTCATTATCGTTTGTTACTTTTAAAATAAAAATGTGTAATTAAAATCAATTTGTTAAATAAATTAGTAGGGTCGAAAATATAAACTTTGCGAAATGCGAACATTTTTATTACGGAACATGTACATTAATATTATGCTACCGTATATTATTATAATTGCTTATACAATTTATGCGTCAAACCCAAACTTTAAACTATTACGTTCCAATGTTGGAATTATGTCGGGTAGAGGTGAGAAATACCTACGTATAATGACCGAATAGTTGAAAATGTTTCTAGCCCTAAGCAGTTAAATAACAGTACATAAATTCACTATAATGACGCTCGCAAGAAAAAGGGTAAGATGTGAATCAAACAGTTATAAACGTAGTGAAGTATGCTGAGTAGAGAAATGTAATATATTTGGTGACTACAGTAGCCAATTCGCTATTTAGAAAATCTTTACCTAATGTATAACAATATAGTTCATCCTACTCTCTTATCCTATTCAATGTGTCAGTAGCATCACTTTGGAAAAAACAGCGTTAGTTTCTTTAGATAAGTTAGTTTTAGATAATTTAACACTTTTTAACGGATTAATTTTTCAACAGAATGATCAATGCTTCTACACCATATTATTTGGAAATATTAAATAATGAAAACCCGACACAACATTTCCTAGACAAAATATTACGTTAACTAACATTGTATTACTGCTAAGTACCTGAAAATCGGGGAACTATTTGATATTTTAAAAAGATATAGCAAAAAATACAAAAATATGTATTACGTTGTAAGGAGAAAAGAATATTTTGGATGTCTAAATAAACGTTACATTGACAGCAGTGACACATAGACGTTGACACATTTTTGCGCGGGATAGTGTGGAGGACGTTGGGCGTATCCCTTATAATTTATAATAATTATGTTATGCTAACAATGTATTAATAAAAACGTCATTCCTTACTTATTCCTTACATTATTCCAAATTAGTACTATGGAGATGTAGTTGTTGGTAGGTAACGCTCGTAGGTTCGTAACATACAACACTCTCCTGAATGCTGTAATTAATACTGTTTTATAATAGTGCAGTTTAAATTATATCCTCCCTAATTCTAAAAATGTCATTTATAAATTGATTGAGCCATGTACGTGTATATAAGTGTAAATGTCTCGTTGATAGAAAGAAAAGAAAAGTATAGAAAGAACATGAATTTGGTATTCGTGTAATTGTTTTTGATTGTCTTCTCATTCTCTCTCTGTCATCGAGACGACTTTTTGCTTGGCTCATACTTATGAAAACTGTACAATTGTTCTTGTGTTATATTTCTTAAAATGTCATGTGCAAGAAATAATCAGTCACCATCATTGGTTATTATTGAGAGAAACTGACTTTGGTATATCTCTAATATTGTTACAAAATTGTAGAAATGTCGACTGTTAGTAATAAAATAAATCTTGAAAGTGGCTAGAGCTTTGATTTAAGCAAAAAGTAATAGTCGTGTTTCTACTTATTGTTGTTTCTTACGTGTAATACGTATAGCTTCAAACTGTTACATAAAGCATACAATATCTTTACATGCTACGATTAGTACATTATAATACATTCGTCGGCAATATTAAGCTTGTAACGTATTTTTTTCATAGAATAATATCATAAGCGAAGCTTTAACAATTAGGTATTTACTATTTACCAAAAGCAAATTGAGTACTTTGTGGTAATACATTTACAAGAATAAAATATTTTTATACTTTCGTTTGATTGAGATATAGCTTATTTTCACAGCGAGTAATAATATAAGTTTACTTAAGTTATATATGGAGTCTTCTTAGAATGAAAAGCTATTAAGACTACGATTCGTTTTTGGAAGTTCTGGTTGATTGTAATATATATATACATATTGTGTATGTACATAAAGGAATAAAAAATCTGACGTGAGAGTTGCTTTGTCAAAGATAAAATACAATCAGATAAAATACAATTTCGATATTGTATTTTCGATTTTAAAACGTTTGTTAATTATTGTATACAATAATAAGTTAACTATTTATTATCTTCATATTTATATTTTGAACTTATTTTACTGGAAAATTTCGTTAATCTTGTATATCCTTTTAAATAATAGGACATTAATTATTTGATGTAAAATAATAATGTCGTTGCCATGGCATATTCCACTCGAGGGTCTTCCTGGTCTAAAATACAATAAAGATGAGTCAATTGAACCGTCCCTGCTGAAACACTACTGCAAACTAAACATTCATGAGAATCCATGCGAAGAGCTTCAAACAGGATTAATGTGTGAAATAGGAATTCATAATCGGGAGCCTGCTACTATTCAACGATTGATCGCGTCTGGAATGACTGTGGGACGTTTGAACATGCGTGATTTAGAACCGGATGCATGTGCACAATTGGTACAAAGTGTCAGACAAGCTGTATACAATTACAGTGCAGAATTGGAATATGTTTATCCATTAGCTCTTATTGTAGATGTCAGAGGTCCTAACATAGTAACTGGTGATTTAAAGGGAGGACACCAAACAACGGTTGAGTTGTTAGTAGATGAAACGATAAGACTGACAACGGATGCTAGTTGGCGAGAAAGCGGTACAGCGGACTGTCTTTACGTGGGTTATGATCATTTAACTGACCTTCAGTCTGGAGACTTTATACATATAGAAAGCTTAACTGGGAAAGTAAAACTGGTCATAACAGATGTTGGTGATGATTCAGTGGACTGTAAAATACTTAGTGGCGGAATTCTCGGGGCTAAAATGCCAGTTACAATATCGAAGGCACCTCAAGACAAGAATATTTTAAATAAAAAAGGCGGCGAAAGCCTTGAATCAATCTCTTGTTCTGAGTCATCACATCAACTTTTTGAACACATGGAGGAACAAATATCATGGGCAGTGTCATCAGACATAGATGCAGTATTGGTTCCTAATGCTCAGAACGCTGACGATATACAACACGTAAAAAATATTCTTTCAGAAAAGGGAAAACATGTCTTGGTAATTGCTAGTATAGAGACTGCTTTAGGATATGACAATATAGATAGCTTGTTGGTCGAAGCCGATGGTATATACATCGATAGATACATTCTAAGTACAGATTTGCCTGTAGAAAAGATATTTATAGCTCAAAAAGTTATTTTAGCTAAATGCAACGAAGCTGGCAAACCCTGTATTTGTAAAGCAGTAATAAATGAACAAATTCCTACACTATGTGTTACAGACATCGCCAACCTTATACTCGACGGTATTGATGTCCTAGCTCTGGAATTACATTATGATACACCTTTGAAGAAATATTCACCAGCTTTTGATGCAGTGCGCATGGCAGAGCATTGTTTGGCCGCTGCCGCGGTAATTTGTCGACATGCTGAACGAATAATATGGCATCCCCGTATTTACGGGAATATTGAATTGATGAAAAGTCCTTTAGAAGAACCAACGAAAGCGGTGTGCGTTAGTGCAGTTGAATTGGCTATGCGATCTCGAGCTGTTGTTATTATTTGCCTCACCAATTCTGGGCGAACGGCTAAAATTCTTTCACACGCCAAACCGCCGTGTCCTATTGTAGCTGTAACAAGAACTTGTCACACTGCAAGACAGGTGCGGTTTTGGAGAGGAATTCGAGCAATGCACTATTTTGATGTTGCTAGAGGGAACTGGATGGCTGAAGTGGATGCCAGAATTCACGCTGCTTTAGATTATTGTAAAGCTAAACGAATCCTGCGTGCTGGTGATGCTTATGTAATTGTTACGGGTTCAAGAAGAGGTGCGGGCTACTGTGATAACATAAGATTATTATACGCAAGTGCTCGAGATGCTGTATTTGTTGAATAAATACACTTGCGAATTTTATATTGTAATAATAACTATTTTTAAATTTATGTATAAAATCAAAATTAACAAAAAAATATTTTTTAATTGTAATGATATTAAACGTAACATCACGCGGGTAATCCCCGAAGAGGTAGGAAGCGAAGTGTAATACACACCCACTTTTCACCAGTTACATTTATGTCCCACTATGAAATGTGAAGTGGTGAGTCTATTGCCGTACAATGGACACATATTCAGACTCCGAGTCATTACTAGGAAACCTTAGAATAATTTAATAGTGCTCCACCCGCTATTTGAACCCAAGACCTATTTGACTTACAGTGGTGTTTGCATCAACGCGTCCCACAGGACAATTTCAGTAAACTATAGTGAATTTATATTGATAAGTAAATAAAAGTGTTTTAGCGTCTGATATAGCTTCGTTTAGCACGAAAAATAGCAGGATTTAAACCTGTAAAAGTTTCCTGTATTCAAAAACTGATAATAGGTAAGCTGACTATAATAATAAGTTCTCAAATTACATTTACGGCTGTATTTCCTGTGAGGTTACTGTAATTGATATTATAAAAATATGTTAAGAAACTGCAATTTTTGGTTTCATATTAATAGATTGGCTTCTTTAGTAATTCACGCTCGAACTGCTCGAAGTTGCTGGTGGATCTAATGAAAATTTAAAAAAGGAAACCCGTACCGAATTTTTTTTTTTTTCTCCTCTATCAACGAGAACGAGATCACTTTTTGCTAGGCTCGCTACTCAACCTATATAATAGCATTTATACAGGTTGAGTAGCGTATTTTTTAGGTAGATATTTAATTTCAATGGAACTATGACAAAGGAGAGAAACGTACGAATATGTAATTTGCTTTTTTTTTAACGTAAATCAATTTATTTTCTTTGTATATGACAACATTTACGTTTGACATTTTGAAAAAGGCCCCAAAACATTACTGAACTGTAAAATTTTCAAAATAATTAGTTTCAATACAGTATTATCTAAAAGTACATAATTAAATATGGGCTATTAATTAAGAGTATTAAACCACTGTATTAAACTTGTAACTATTATAAGAATAAGGATTATTGATAAGATAAAAACTAGTTAAAACTTAGAGCAAACTTTGGGTTAGTTTCTGAATTGAATAAAATCTTCGTATTCGATCATGAGTTTGGAAATAAAAATAAGGGAATTATGTGGAAGTCTAATGTCTAATCGTGCCAATGAAAGAAAGAAAGCAGCGGAATCTTTAAAAATGGATCTGGAAAATGGTAAAGCTGTGCCTTCTTTATTAACACAGAATACGCTAAAAAAATCTGGATATGGTTGGAATAATGTTTTCGACGACATTCATGCGTACATCATGAAGGTAATTATCGCAATATAAGCACTAAAATATTTGAACATATTGCAGTGTCCCATAAAAACTAAAAACCGGTTATAAACTAAGAAAAGTCTCTGTGTGTTGAAGAAAAGAAAACTGAATATTCCTTTTGAGATGGTACATTATAGGTTTCATTAAACTGCCCCTTGAGTAATACAATACTTTGTAAATGCTTGGCACAAGTTCATTCTTAGACAATAATAGTGTAATTTCTATCATACTCTTGACAATAAAAAAAATTACAACAGAAACAATTGAGTTCTTATTGAGTTAAATGGACATGTTAGCACAACAGCTTTTTATCATAAAACAGGCAAATATTGGAACAATTGTCTAACTGGATTTGTTGCTGTTAATTTATAAATAAATAAAACTGTAGGTAGACATTTCTAGTTTTTTTATTTGTTCTGTTTTCAGGAAGCAGATAAGTATGAAACATCAAAGACATTTCGTACAGCTACTGCTCCTCTTTGTATGAGCCTTCTACACCTTTGTGTTGCTGGAGCCAACAATGGTAATAACAGATATGGACTTTGATTTGTTTTCCCAAAACATGTAGGAACTATGGTGAACATAGATTGATTAGTTTATTTTCTTGTTTATAACTAGCAGTGATAACCTAGTGCTTTGAATTTCGGCCACTCATTCCAGGAGACCGTGTTCAAACCCTAGAGAGCACCTCTTAAAAATGTGCATTTTAAGATTAAATATCACTTGCTATTGGATTTGTGCCTAGTTCATGGCAATAGGCTCACCACCTATTCCATAGTGGGACATAAACGTAATTAGTGAAATGTGCTAGTGTACTACACTCATCTGCCTACCTCTTCGGGTATAACAGGTGTGATGTTATGTTCTTAAAAAAAAGTAACTTCACGCCTGTAATCCCCGAAGAGGTAGGCAGAGGAATGCAGAACACTCCCACGTTTCACC
>DWTO01002384.1:0-14096 GCA_018244755.1 Jemadia pseudognetus
GATTAAACATTATTTTATTATACCAATCTCTTGGAACGAGGCACCCAACAAAATTTCTACTATGCATTATTATTTACTGGCTGTTTACTGTCTTTACCCAATTCCTACCGTTCATTTGTTTATTTCTTGTCTATGGCTCATCTTTCGTAATAGTCATACCGATGATGCGTTGACATAATAGATACTGTACCGTCTCTATGGTTGTTGACTTTCTGATCACAGTGTTCCAAAATCTTTGATCATATGACAAAATAAAAGTTACGTCGCGCCTGTAATACCTGAGGAGATAAACAGAGGGGCTTAGTACACCCCCATGTGGCGTGCTATTGGAGAGGCCTATGTCCAGCAGTGGAAGGGAATAGATTGTTGATGATGATGATAAATCAAACGAATTTCTTTCATATCAAACGACAAGAGCATCTAAAGTTAGCGTCCACTTATAAAATTTATTGTGGTGTGCAATTTCATGGAGATAAATATAAAAAAGGAATTTGCCAACGTAATGAATTCTGAAGTCAGGAAAACAAAAAGGAGAAGTTTATAAGAACCAAGAAACATTTCTTGGCTTGCGATTGTGGTTTCTTAATTGCAAAGAACGCTTGTAACTATTTAAGCAGCCGTTCCGTCTCAGTGCTCGTCCGGGATCATTATTCTAAGTTTAATCGTCGTAAATAAACAATTATCCCGCCGGAGGCCCCGCCAGCGCTTGAGAACGTGAATATCACTTAAGCCGGCTCGAGACGCGACCGCCACTTTTTCTTATCCTAACCCCTACTTTAAGGAATAGAAATGATATTGGTTGGATTCATAAAACTCACTCCCTATTCCATTATAGAATGTATACTAATAATTTTGAATCGTGGTACTTATACTTTTCTGCCTACCCATTCAGAGAAATTTAACCGTGATATTTAGTTCAAAAAATTGATGCAGGGAAAGTAAAATTTGCAGTATTTCCGGCTTACAGTATTCAGTTCTCGTATATTTTGTAGTGCGGCAAATTCGGCAAGTGCACAACTTTGACCATTATTTGCTAAGCGAGTGCCGGCGCGAGTAAGCTACGGGGACATTTAAACACAGACTATTTCGTCTTGAATATAAAGCAGAGGCTAATCAGTTTAATATTAAGACTTGGTTATTTTGAGCCCGCCGTTCTCCGTCTTTACTTTTTCCACTTCGCTTTTTCACTATTGCAAGCCCGTGAATTCAAATGACATGATAAGTACAAATGAAGAAAATGACTATACTAAAGTTGGAATATTTAATTTGCCTAGAATACAAAGATAACGACTGTAAATTAAGGATAAAAAATTCAAAAATGATCAATGTGTTTGTTGTATTCACAATCGCTTCCAAATATACCTAGGCAAAAATCAGGAATCTTTATCTTGTTTTAACAATAACTCAGTTTTCCTATGACAAAAAATTTTCATCAATGCCCAAACAACCCATTTCACAGCTCTCACAAAAATATATTTCTTAATGAGACTGGATGCAACACATCTACATAAGACGGGGGTTTACCGCGAATGGTGAGTTCACTCCATCAGTTTCTTTGAGAATTAGCAGCCGGACGATGAGATCAGGGAACATCTTATTTTCTCTCTCATCCCTCGTCCTTCAAGGATTAGAGCTTAAAGCACAATGTAGCATATTTCTTATCAAATAAGTTGTTCCTGTTTCCTGTTGCATAGTACACAAGATGATGCAATTTAACTAGTATGAAATGTAATTATTAGATCGGTAAATTCATTAATTATCCCATTAATGTATAATTAAATTCTAAAGCGTGTATAAGTTACCATGACCAATCTGTTTTATCAGTATTTATATCTGAAAATATGTATGTTTATAGCGATAAATAAATAATAAAAAGTTAATCTTTATAATATTATCGGTTAAGTAATTTTTATCCAAAATTCAACAACTAGCAATTTGATTGACATTAAAAAGAAAATATTCATTTCATGATAACAAACAGACCAATTTAATAACAAATAGGGTTATTATGAGACAGAATTGAGTGATATAAAGTGTGATATAAATAATAAAAAAATATTTTTAAAATCTCGCTCGGACTGTCGGTTTATATTAATATTAATGAGGATATTTGAATCTTACAAATTTAATAATAAAAATAAATTCTAATAACCGTTGTAAATCTAATATCGAGAAGGTTCGCATTCGTCAACGTTATTACAAATCCGTTTATATTTCACCAGCCGCGCGCGTAGCTGCTCTTTTTTTAAGTCACAAAAGGCCGAGACGGCAGATTATTATTCACCCGTATTATTCACCCACGAATTCTAAGGAAGGAAATTATTAACCCGAATATTAAAGGGAGAAAGTAAAAATACTTCATGTTGTAAAGGATGGTACAAGACAGACGATACTGCGCTTTCGTGGAGTACTTACTGCTATGCACCAGATGAGACTAGTATGTATACTCATACATATGTATGTCTTAATCAAAGATTGAGACTTTAACTTCGATCAAATGCTGATCTCAGTCAAAGCGCGGTTAAAATGTATGTAATAAATAAACACATTTAGTTATTTACTGTTTGCTTTAGTAAATGTTTTAGCGCTTTTTTCAGACAGTGTGTCTAATTATGAATTATTTTATACATTAACTCTAAATGTTTGAGCATTATCTGCGTTAATTAGTGTGTAACACGTAACTTTTACCCTTCTCGTTTCTTCTCGTCTTCTCGTTTTTACCTTTATGCGTCATAGTATTTATGTTTCGACTGATGCTTTGATCGGGATGGCGGCTAGCTCCGATGAATATGAATATTTTCCTCATGAATATTCTGTACCATATAAGGTACGTACAATAGATTTGGGGTGTAATGCTTAATCGCCTTGATTGCTTTTACATCTTGTTCCATTTTACCAAATATTTTTTATTATTATTATAACCTCACGTCAGGTCCCTTACAGGGTAGGCAAGGAGCAACGAGTAATTATAAAAATGTTATTCAATACTTTAACATGAAAATATTGCAAATAAATATAAAAGAACTTTGAAATGAACAAACTACAGTTATAAAATAAAAAAATACAAGGACCATAGAAAATATAATAAAACGTGTAGCTAACGTGCTTCGTCACGGTCAGGCCATTTATAACCAGAGTAAAACCGAGTACAATCAGATTACGTAAGTACTTAGTGAAATAAAATTTTAAGTCATATTTTCATTACTTGATCGCACGTTATTTTCGTAAATGTTACAAACCTGAATATGTGTATTTTCTTGAGTTGAAAGGTTAAATATTTCTATCAAATATCAAGTGAATGCTATACGATGGTGTAAATATAAATGGTTCTATTGTATGTAATCTTGTGATAAGGGAGTAAGTGCTCAGGCAACGCAAAGAATCTCAGAGTAAAGTCAAGTCAAGCTAATGGGTCATACACTGTTACTAACAGCGATGGTGGCGGTCTCTTTGATTACCTCATTGAACTAACTATCCGTACGAGCTAACTACGGCATTTAGTGTGATCATTGAATAAATAATGCGTTTCGATACTTTAGATAATAAAATAAATGACTATCGCATTTCAATATAACGCCATTTCACTTATAGGGTGTGCTTTTTTCTTATTATTCGAAAACCATTTGGCCTCTCTCAGGTTACTGATACAATCTAATGGTGTTCTTAATGCCTTTTCCCCTTCTCTCGGTTAAGGCGTGACTAAGCATTGACTTCACAAAAATGTACGTAGCTGGTACTGCTTTGTGCTCATAACATTCAAAAAGGGTATTTCGTCGCATATTTATTGCAATACGCAAGTACATCCTTGCGTCGCCTGCTTTATGTTGGGTTTCGCATTTGTATGAATGTAGGTCGCTGATCTCTTTGACAGAACTTGTATTACTTCTGAAGATTACAGGTACTGTATCCTTCGCCAGAGATGTTATTAAGACACTAACACCGTAGATAGACTTTGAAAGTCTTTTTCTATTATGTTCTATGGTTTTTTAATAAACAAGAGTATGCATTTCTTTTTGTTTCTTATATTACCACGTGAAACCAGTGTCCCACTATCTTTAAATGACTACATTTATACTCGTATACTCGTATCTTCATACTAATGAAGATACGAGTAGATTGGATGTACCTTGGCTAGGGCAAGGACCGAGTACAACGCTTTTAAAACGAGCTCGTTCTAAAGTGAAATGAAGATTGTTAGATTGTGTTAATGTTATTAAGGTTTCCGCGTATAGATTTAGTGAAACCACTGCTAAATGTTTGATTTAAAATAAATTCATATTTGTTGAGTTGGTGCCAATGAAATATAGCTGTTTATTTAAATACATAATATTAAATTACCTATCCACTACCTACTTCTGTACTGCATTTCTCTGTCTTCGTTTTCGGCGATCACAGGCGTAATTTACGTTTTTGTGTTACTGTGCTACGAATGCATGTTAAAAAATCTCCTATTCGGCTAGTTATAGGGAATTAAAATAGGGAATGAAAATGTTACAGGAAGCTCGAATTTACTTGTAAACAATCATAATTATTATTATGTAGTTATTAACATACAAAGAATTTGAGAAAATTAGTTCTTGCTCAATCAATAATAATCAAAAATATTTTTTTTACCTCACAAGTTACTAAAAATCTCACTTACTTAGTTGAAACCTTAGGAAAGCCAGGGTACAACCGCAATTCAAAAAACCACCACTATTATATTATTGTTCTGCTTTTATTCTAGTTAGAAAATAACCATTCGCGCGCGCCACGAAGCTTTGAGCGGTTCACACTTGAGCAGCCTTTATCTCTTTGCGTGTTGAATATAATAGTTTTCTATTCTAAATTCACTACACTTTTAATTACAGTACGCATTTGTATAGCGATGAGAGGGGAGTTGACGTCCTCCTTGATTTACCACATTCTCGCCCGGGAAAATTATTCCCTCGTTCTGATTTACCACTCACGCATTTTTACCTGCATTATTTAGTGGGAGCGCTGCCACATTGCACCTTGTCGCATTAATTATAAGACCCATTTCGCCGTGCGCTGCCACGATAGTGTGGCTCGATTCAGTAATTCCATACGGCATATCGTTAATTTGTCGGAGATACCGCGTGGCTCGTCGGCTTTGTCCCGTTCTTTATTTTTCAACAAACGATACGCCCAACGACTCTACCGTATAGTGCTACTTGTGGCGGAGAGGCTGCGCCGCTGTATGGTGCTACAGCGCTACGGTTGTGGCACGTGGTCTCGGACCTAACGATTTCGTTAAGCTATTCGCGCTGCCGTGGATAACAATAGCTTTAGTAACATTGCAACTTGCAATATGAAGGTAAGGACTGCTTGCTCGACAAGTTCCCGTAACTGTGCCACCATGGGAATATTTTGTACAATATTTCAGACGTTTGCTTTCAAGTACAATAATGAAGTAGATTTATTTTCTTTTAATTTTCTTAGAGTATCGTTTGATTAGATTAAGTTTAGAAACCAAGTTTAGAGGTCTACTTAAGAATATTTTTTTCTGTATTGTACTAATAAATAATGTTTCAATTCTTCATTAAATGTCGGTCATAATTAGAAGACGTTTCGTACAAATTTTTCTTATTGGCTAATTAAATACCATAAACTGTAATGTTGACTTTTAGTACTTAATATTAACAACGCATTATTAACTAATGACTTCAAAATTTATTGTATGTCATAAGTTCGTAGACCGCATGTCGTATCATTTATTCCATACATTTGTGCGTAAGTGAAAATCAATAATGTTCAGACGTTCTCTATACAGTTAACGTATATTTACCCAAGGGTTAGATTGAAGACGTCGTGTGAAAAAATAAAAGATATTGCAATCTGAAGGGATGAGTAGATCGACGCTCTCGCCGCGAGCGTCTCGCGTGGCGGCGGGCTTTCTTGGAAGAAATCTTACACGTGCACAGTGGGAATACATGTGTTACATAAGGTTGTATTGCAGGTTCGATAGGCGTGTAAAACTCTGTACGTCTATCGTTTATGACTTCATTGTTTTCTATATCTACATATCATTCTAACATCTGTAAGCTGTTTGGATATTGCGACCAATGGAATTATAAAATATTTATGCGATATTAGCAACTTTTCTATTTGCGTTACTGCGTTGTTACAGTTATATTATTTCATTATCTGGCAATAAACGATAGGTGTACACCAGTTCAAACAAGAAAATTCATAATGATTTGAATAATTATGAAGTATAGTATCACACCTACATTTCCCCGTAAAGGTAGGCAGGTAGGAGGTAATACACTCCCACCTTTCCCTGGTATGTTAAACATAAGTGTCGTTATATTATTGCCAAAAGTATAATATTCATTCCAAAGTTAAGGACAAATAAATGTATAACAATAGGTACTATTCTTTTGGTTGAAACAAGTTCTTCATATAAAAGTTGAGTCTACAAAGATATAAAGCGGTGTCAGATGAACATTTGCATAAAAAGCGCGGTTTTGCTACACTGGTTAATGCGAAGTGTGAAGCGCCGCAAAGGTTATTAAATTCTTTAGAAAAAATCCGCACGCCAATTTCATCCTAATTCTCATATCATAAGGATTAGTTTCGCGTGAGGTGCGGAATTGAAAACGCGTAATGCTCGTGACCGTGGGTACCGAAGCCTAGGATCTTTAGAGAGAAATTTTACTATTTTAGACTATTTTACGGTTCTGTTAGTATGAAAAATCCGTTGGCGGGTTATTTGCTTCGGCGTCCTTGGATTTTGAATAAATAGCACTCCTTAAGCTTTTTCCGCACTTTCCACAATACCTTAAATACAAATAAATGCGGCCACACAAAAGTCTTGAATAGGTGTTAACTCGGAGCAGAATAAGGGGTTTTCTCTTTCCATATTATAGAATTACATTTTCAAATAGCAATGGGTTTTTTCCATAGAAAAATTTCGTTTAATGAGAAATTTATTTTAAATTTTCCAATGGTGTTCGCTATAATGAGGTGGCGAATTGCGAAGTGTTGAATGAAATTTACCCGCTTATTAACTCATAGTTCAAATTACACGTATTTGCAGTTAAAATTAAATTTGGCACGGGCGAGCCGCACAGCGGCGCTTAATGCTGGGTTATGGCGCCCTGCGAAAGCGCTTGCAATGTTACAGTTACGTACCTGCATCGACGTCTGCGGTCGATGGCAGATAAATGAAGATTAATATTCATTTATACCATGCCATTTATGCTATTTGACTGCTTCGTTAGTCGTGTTGGTTATAAGTGCGACTGCCTATCAAGTGATCCTGGGTTCGATTCCCGGATTGGGCACTATAGAATTTTTCTAATTTGGATTTTCTTGTAGTGGCACGGAGTCTGGATTTGTGCCCGGCGTATGGCAATAGGCTCACCACCTACTCCATAGTGGGACGTAAACGTAACTGGTGAAACGTGGGAGTGTTCTGTACTCCTCTGCCTACCTCTCGGGGATAACAGGCGTGATGTTATGTAATATTCATTTAAATGGCTGATTATATCGTTCAAATAGAATATCATCATGCCTTTTATAGTTCTACTGTAGTACTATGAGTCACTCTCAAGAGGAGAGTGGTTAAGCGATAGCGTGCCGAGCTGGTTCACTCTCACATTAAGGAAAGTTCGAAGTCGTGTGTCTCCTGATGTCTTCTTTATCGTCATTGAAAATGAATTTGAAAAATGCACATAATGAACTTCCATCATCCACCCGGGGTTGACACAGCATTAAATTCGCTCTTCGTCACAGCTGTATTGTAAAGCTGTTACGATAACATGAGAACATATAAATAAATATTTTTTCCAAAATTACAGGAGCGAAACGCGTAAATTCGCTACAAATGTACGTACTCTCCGAGTTTCTGATTCTAAACAGTAAAATGCGATTATCTTTCTTACTTGCTGCCTTGATTATCCTCTATTCCTAGTATCAGCAAAACTATGATATAAATCAGTTGGTGAAACAAGTATTGAAAAAATTCAATAATCGTCGTTACATCTTTAAGCCAGATTTCTATCAGCATAGACAGAGAGCACCGAGTACCAAATATCTCTTAAAAATCAAACGTGCTTAGTGTACATTATGAAATCTAATGTTCCTTATAGTGCACTGTACGATTAATAGTGCACTGTACGGTTAATAGTGAACTGTACGATTAATAGTGCCAAGAGAATGTTACCTATATGAAGCATGCGTCGTTAAGCTCGCGCCAGCTATACAAACAGTCGGGCAGCGAAGTGTCTGGTCCTAGGATCGACCCGTCTCCCACAGGGGTTGGCTGGAGGAGGGAAATAAATTAGTTTTGCAAAATATGTTGCAACTTTGCTTATCTTTTAGCCGGACGTATAAAAAGCAATAAATTATGAGCTTGGTATTGCCATGTTCAGGCTTGAGTGTATAAGACGTGGCTTAATTCTTTTAAAAATTTATGCTTTGAATTTCAGACTTTAAAAACAGATGTGTCACCTAAGAGTTAATAGACAACTTTTAGCACGAGCCTTGCTGTATTGACTGCTGTATAGATAAACAATTTGTCGGATATAACAGTTACTTTTTATATCAACGAGTGAACATTATTTAACTCACAATATAGTTTCTAATATACATACTTTAGAATCGTAGCGTGTGACAGTTCTTTCACGATATAAAACATTCCACTGTATACAAAAACTTGCGAGAAATATATGCAATAGTGACGTGACACCCACAATTACACAACTCGAACCAGTGAGAACGGAAACAAATGCGTCAGTATGTTGTGGAACATTTGTAGCGTTCGATGGCGTAGCTCAATAGCTCTGTAGCACGCGTCGTAGCAGCGTGGTCACAATACGTGAATACTCGCAAAGGCCCCAACACCTATTGGACCATCGCCAGAACCCGGAACAAGAATGGACACGATCGATCCTAGAAATATCGAAGAACTCGAAAGGAAAGAAAATATTTTCCTTTACGATTTTTCTCCACGTATTTTTTTCTTATTTCATCAAAAAGCCGAATGATTCGTTTTCAATTATTACGCTGTATTGATGAAAACAATAAACTTTAGAAACTTCATAAATGCCCGCTCTTTATTGATTGTTTTTTTAATGCCTCGTGCAGTTTGACGCAGAGAAAATGAACACAATAAAAATGAAATCACATTATTTACTCTGAACATCAAAAATGTATTTTGAACAGCAAAAATATACTGTAAACATGAAAAATGTACTGTGAACTACTATAAGAGTGTGAACTAATATAATAATAATCTGAACAGCAAAAATGCACACAGAACAACCAAGAAACGAGGTGGTCAAATGAATTATGGATGAATGTATATGTGTGATTTACAGTTTTTTTTTTATTATGTGCCTAGTAATTACATAAGACGATCACCATTGTACTTTAATACTGACATACACATGTACGTTGTAGTCATTTTAATTGCCTTATCGGATAAAAAGTACAAGTATCTTACTATTCACAATAAAAAATTAAAATAAAATAAAAAGATATCTATTTAAATATATATTTATATGTATATTTGTGTGTAGTTTTTCCACCGTCTGGTTACCATTCCACAAACTCTCTTAACGCCTACTTTGGTATCAGACGGCCGTGTGTGGAGATGTCACAACATATTGTTATTAAAACTACACATAATAATATGTGTAGGTAATTCAAAATCATCATATTAACATGATAACAATGTAAGAAGTATGGTTATGAAATGTGCTAATGCTTAAAGCATCTTACACTTCTCTCACCAATAATAATTGCAAATACTTTTCTCCAGTAGCGAAACTGAAAGCATCAAATATTTTTAAAGCGCGCTTTCGGAACACCGCCTGCGATATTTTATTTATGCACAGACGTGTAGAGAAAGATTGTACACAACATTCAATTTCCATTACGAAGTCAAAGACGGAATCACTCGCACGAAACATTCGTGTTTGCTTCTTTGTGCTTTGAAGCAGTAAGGAATTTTGAGGCGCTGGTATCGAAGTAGGTTAGACCACTCATAAATGCTAGCGACTTGTACGCTTGCTTCCCGAAGTCGTTTTATTTTTATTGCGCATAGTGGTCGTTTCTTATATATGGCTCTCATGTTTGATAACGAAAGAGTCGTCGGCAGAAGATAATTAAATTTTTCTGATTCAAATGATTTCAAATTCATTATTTATTTGACGGAAATAATTCAAAATCGTTAAACGAACACAGTAAATTTATGTAGCCACATATTCTACTCAGTAAGACCCAACACGTTGCTTGTTTAAAAGTATGTAGTGTTGTACTCCGAGAACAACCACGAATCGTCATTCAAATGACTCCACGATTGACACTATCCGGTAACATATAGCTATTTGCATTTGTTTGTGTAATATCTGTATTTAACTTTAATTATTTTAGATGCACTTCATCGCCATCCACCCGTTATGCAACTTTGGTAGAACAAGTGTCTTACTGCTCGCTAGTGGTCGATTCTCATTTATTATTCACGTAGGAATTTATTTGCCGGCGTGGCGGTGCCGCCACGTGTCTCCGTTCTCCGCTCGATATTGCAATAGCCACTTTATTCCCATATGTACTTTCACATCGTTCGCTTTTTATTCTTTTTCCATTTTATTCAATGTGCACGAATCTACTACAATGTTTCACGAACAATGACCTCCATTCATACTTCTGCGCAACCATTTATTATATTCACCGCGTCCGTAATTGAATGTCGGGACGAAAGGAATACATTACTATTCTAAATAATTCGGCTTAAGGACATTCACGCTAATAACAAAGGAATGCCGTTATCTCGACTTGCCGCTTTCCTACATGCATTCGATACCGTATGTTGCATTCAAATAGGACATCTAGCTACAAGAACTTAAAGTACATATTGCTAACTTTCTAAATAAGGAACACATCGTCTTTCGTTACTTAGAAGAGGCGGCAAAGCCTTCATTAAGCAACTGTAAAGCGAAATTGATGCTCACAGTGTCAGGGGTACCTCAGGGCACGTATCTAGGTATTCTACTCTGTATATGCTGCAGTGGTTACAATTTATGCTGTGTATTTAATAAGTCACTAATGATAACATTTTTGTAGTGTCGAGACGGGCATTAAAGTCATGCCGAGGCATTGTTATTGGAAATTGAAAATGCCAGTTCCCCGTTCAATATTTCAATGCTTAAGTAGTTTGTTTGCGAACAGGGAGGGCTTTGTTTCGTTTTCAAATGAAGCTGCGCCAAGTTTTGTAATGTTTCAAGACTTGCTTTCGATTGCTCTTCTCTTTCGAGTAGTGTAGCTTTTCTTTTCTTTGGGATCGTGTTTGTTTTTAGTTGGAGTGGTTGCTTCGTTGGAAAATATTTAACACGGCTTGTTATACGGGGCGGCGAAATGAACAAAGCTATTAATGACTTAAAGGGGATAAAACAATGTCTTGCAGTTTTACGATATTGCAGATTACGAATTTAAAATCTTTATTTTCGTTTACTTAAATATTCTTTAATATGTATATTTGTATTCAGAACACCGCTGGGTCAAGTATGTTAAATAATACAGAGGTCAATGAATCCAACTTCAGAACGATTCAAAGTCCTTACCAGACACGTCGGTCAGCGCAGACGACAATCCTCGCTTTGCAAAAAATGTAAATCTTTGCAAAGCAATCAATCAGCTTAGACTCTCACCGCTTTGCGGGGACACCACACGAATATCTAATTTTGTTTGTTACGACCCCCGTTCTCCCTTAACCCCCTTAGAGCCCCAAGGCTACGGCGCAGGCGTCGAACACCCTAAATCCTAGCGGACGTTTTGATGGATCACCCTTAATGACAAGCACTGAAGGGGACGTAGGGATGGACGTTATCGACGTGCTCTATCGATAGATTTTAGTTGCAATGCTACCAGAAATTGGCTTGATAACATCTGATTGTTTATGGGGTGCGCACGAACGAATTGATACATACATGTAATGTATTGATAATTATTATGTAATTTGTGTCGTGAATTTATTGATAGACAAATCAGGCGATACATATTTCCATGACTACTTATGCAGCAAAGCTCGTGCTGAGACCTTCTGATTCTTGCAATACATTATTGTACATTCGAGTAAATGTAAATAATGTATACATAAAGTAATATTTATAATTATTATTAATAACAAAGCATCTTAATCAACAAAATAAAGGTAGTTTCTTAGAAAATTCCAAATATGATACTCTGATGTCGTCTACTGTTGTATATAAACTAGCAGTATTATTCGCTTCGTATTTCTGTTCGAGCGAAATGGTACTTAATCATAGTTCAATGATAGTGCTATAGTGGCTCTGTGACATGGAGATCAATGAGGTAATAATGTTTGATAGCAATTTAATTTAATTTTGTTAAAATCTATGTTTGGACATTTGAATTATAGATATGCTAGTTCATATATAACAGTACAACCAAATACATGTGTGCATATATATAGAGAATAAATTTTTTTTTTAAAGTTAGCGATAAAAATGAGCTAAAATTATAGTTTTGCACGGCATATTTGTAATGGTGAGGGAATTAGATACGTAATTACTAATGTAAATAATAAGTATTGTTAATATAATACAGACTATATAACATAACTTGGCGCCTGTAGATCTCGGAAACAGTAGGCAGAGGAGTGTAGTACTTACTCCGACTTTTCACCAGCTATGTGACACGTTCCATCTAGTAGGGTGTGAGATTATCGACATACAACGGGCACTAATCCAAATTCCTTAGTACAGATCATAAACTTGGCGCTGTTTTTTTATGTCAATCTAATTCCTACATATACAAAAATCTCCTGTCACAGTGTTAGTGGTCAAACTCCTCCAAAAAGGCTTAAACAATATTTATGACATTTTTTGTGTATATTTAGGTTAGCATTTTTGTATTAATAATATTCCAATAATTTAAAATCGTACGATTTTAAAACATCCGAACGCACTTACAACAGATTCTTTATTTTTTATTCAATAACCAAAATATTTTCACTAGAAATAATTTCTATAGCAGAAAAACGTTTGCTCTGTCAACTAGTATTATAATAAATATTATTTACCTTAAAAAAAACTTCTATACATATTCCCTTTTCATACAGGATAACTAATAATACAATATTTTTATTTAGCAATAACTGATCACTATTTGGCTCAATTTACTATCGATATCGACATCTACGTATGCAATCCCTACTTGCACACGCCCCGTACACGAGCAGCACTCGCTACAATTGTATTAGACATTAGCGATGCCGCTCCGCTTTCAGCGGCGCACTTTTAAACCCCACGGAATAAGTGTTCAACCTCTATACTATCTTTTCATATTTTCGTAAGTATTGCTTACAGTATAATAGATCGTTGAAAGCTATTAAAATTGTAATAATGCAGAGGAGATTAAGAAATGTATTGTGATGCTGTTTAAATTAGATTTGAATGAATCATGCGGTAAATATTCACCGTTTCAGACAGTAGTTTAAAAAGTTCGCAGTTCGAATGACGTCCGTGTATATGTCCAATTATCGATCGTGGGGACCGAATCACCCATGATACAGAACTAAATTACGCGCAAAAATACGAATCCTTGATTACGAATTAGAGTGAAATTAAGTAATATCGCCGGCTACGGTCTTGCCAGACTTCATTTGCCTTTTCTACATTCATTGAAGTCGTCATATGTACATGCTTGTGAATTGAACGAACTTTTCACATGGCATTACCTACTTTAAGATGTCTCCAATTTGATTCAAATATGTACAAACTTGGATCAAGAGACAAATTACGTACGTCTAGATTTACTACATCTGACGCTACCATTTGCACTCATGATATCTTTACTGTCATGATACATGATCTGTTTACTGTCTACTAATCTACTGTCATTTAATATTTCTACATGACTGAACATTCTAAGCATCATTTTTCAATTTAATATTTCTGAAATACACTGATTAGCTAATCTGTATTTATAATTTTTTTTCTAAATAGATATTGCTTCCGTTTCACAGTTCTCTTTGACAAGACATCGATATACCCCAAAATGGTATATAAATTTACCATTGCCTATCAACATTTACCTTGGAATGAACCGAAGCTGGTATTCTTTAC
>DWTO01002385.1:0-14096 GCA_018244755.1 Jemadia pseudognetus
TAAACGTTACTGGTGAAATGTGGGACTGTAGGTACTACATTCTTCTGCCTAGCTCTTCGAGGATTATAGGCGTGATGTTACGTACGTACGTCAGTATTGTAGAATATTATAATTCATGACCCATTTTCACAGCAGTTTAAGATCTTTCTTCAGTTGTTGTTTAGTCTCAGTTACTGGACTTTACTTTTAGTCGCTAAGGCTACAAACTTTATGAATTTCCAATGTTTCTTGGAAACTGACATAAACTTGCGGCTTACCCCATCATTCTACTTTAACACAAGTTATATATGTGTGAACCTGTGAACATAACAGCACCAGTTACAGTGCACTTAATTTAAACAATTGATATTGGTTGTAGGAATGGATATTGAATATTTTTGGAAATATTAACCTTTTTGAGAACGCTAATTAACAAAGTACATACACATATACATAGTTATTCCTGATAATGTTAAATTATCTTTGACTGATTCTGTAATACTTTTACGTTTCCTGAATATAGTGTTTTATACGTCAACACTAATGGAGGGATGACATCACTAAATAGCTGATGCATAGTAAGTCGTAAAACAATATTAACATAAAATGTTCCGCCATGATATTAAATATTCTGAACAATAATTTCCCGCGCTTCGAAATTTCACTGGGGCCATCTCTTTTCACAGTTCATAAGTGTCACGGGCCGGGAGTCGACATCTATAAATGTTGTAAAATTATCTTATTAACCTACATACTTTGGTGTATTTAGCCGAAATGTTTGTGATATTAGTAAAAATATTAATAAAATGTTTTCGATAATTAATTTGTAGATTAATAAATTAACAATAATATTTGACATCAAGGGATCTGGAAATTCAATTGGGATTTTATAATTTTTTATTTTGCCCACGAAATATACACAGGCCTTAGCGTAATATTCGGGAGCTTGACGTGAACCTTTAAATTAATTATGCGCATATGTTTTATGCACAATTTCCGCATAAAATTATTTCCTATTTCAACCCTACTGTATCTCATTGACCGAGAAACGGTGGATTGGGTACCTTACGGCAGGGTAGAAATAACGTATCTTTGTCTGACAAATGAGTAGAACCTGCTTTGTTTCCGTCCATTTTGACGGCACAAGCTACCTTCCAAGCTTGTTTAGTAAACAAGTCGTCATATTCTATAAACTAACAGTGGATCAGACGCCCGCCGTGCTCTCGCGGTTTCAAAAATATTTTCACCCACTTTCGTCCTTAACGTGACTACTGTTATTTCATCAAAAAGTATTCTAACTAAACCATACATACTTAATTAATTCTCAAGGGACAAGGTCTGCAAGGGTGTATGCACTGTCCATCTTTTATTTGACATCATTCTTGTTTCTTAGGACTTAATTAGTCTTATTTCTTTTCTGAATCTTAAGAAATATACCATTAACTTTTCCTTTTATCTAAGATTATTTTTCATTATTGGAATACGTTTTGAATAGTGGAATAGAAAACTTGAATTAATCCATGCAACTCATCGCATGGCATGAGAGCCAACAGACGCATCACGTAACGCGCAATAACTTTCCCGTCAAAGGGCCACTCACATGTTTCTGCCCGCCTAGTACACGGTGTGGCGTAAGTTATAAGAAATTCAGGGCGGCTCTTACTCATGCCAACCTTTGGATGTCCACTGCTGGACAAAGGCCTCCCCTAATCGGCGCCACTCCAATTACTCAGATGCCCTTTGAACCCAAACGCATCCAGATACATATTAGTAATTACATTAATTGATATTATTATTCCTTTTATATCGTTATACCAAACCTCTTATGGGGTGGGCAGAGAACATCGAATGACAATTATATTATCTACTGTATTAGTGTGGGGAGTTACAATTCTGAATTGTATAAAGAATTCCCTTTATTATTACAAAATATATTTATAAAACCATATATTCTGAAAGACAATCCTAATTTCATTTGAGATTAAAAAATTATTATGATTCATTTATGTTATATTATGATATATTAGGTACCATTGTCTTGGCCCGTTCCGCTGTCCGCTCGTCTCTCAATCAATGACGTTATTGTTTGACGTACTATTGATTTATAGCCCCAACCTCGCCTTTATTTCAGTTCTCTGAAAGTCATCATTCTGTTTTTACGATCGGGTCGATTTGTGTGTACCGTATGCACGCGTGGTTTAATTTGGACTGCGAATCTCTATGGAAGTACATTCTGTGTTGGACGTAAAATGAATTGTTGGATAATAGGTGTGGAGCGCGGTGTCTTTAAGTAGATATTATGTGGCCCAATATATCCTACCACAGGGACTATTAATGTTGTATCTGGTTTTATATGGCGTAGATTAATATAGCAGATTATTAATCAATTCGTTTATGTTCAGCGGGCGAAGAGATGGAAACTTATAGAACATTAATTAGACACTGCTGTTAATCTTTAACTTTTTGTGTAAGTCCTTTATTTGAGTTCTCTATGTTTATGCCTGGGATGTATTATACATAAGCAATGTAAAAAATAGCGTTTCATACTATGTGTTGTCAATTTCATAAGAGTTTCGTGCTTAGGATGGCAATGTAAACAGTTATGGGCTGGTAACTTAACACTAACAGCCTGGCGGTTAAAGTCATCGGAGAACTCAAGGAAAGCATAAAAATCTGTTTATATCAACTTTTACTCATGTGTGGGACTGTACTATACTCCTCTGCCTACCTCTTCAACGATTAGCACTGGAGCCGCGAGGCGAAGATGCTCTAAACTATGCCTAAGTATGGTATGTGATCATTGATATAAAAAACGTGATATTATTAAGGCGACGTCTACAACTTTATCTTTCAATTTTGATACATTCAGATCGTAATATAGGTATATTATTCTTGATCGAATATCACGGTACGAGAAGATTTCGCAACGAAATAAAAGCCAGTTGCGATACAGCGATTGTATAATATACCACCCAGTGACCCCAGGCACTAGTTATTTTCTTTTATTCTTACTTCTAAATTTAGCAGCCATGACTATCTCCACATTACAGTACCGATTTCGTGCCAAATCTACCCATTTCGCTATCTCAGTGTCAAGGACCCTTTGAACGAAAAAACTAAACATAAAAGTACTTTTCGACTGAAAGATCAATACTCAATCATTTCTTCTGTTGAAAATACTCACAAAAACTATTTTTCGTGTAACAGATATTTATAAATGTCTTATCTTGCCTAATAGGTCATGAGCACGCCAGGTCTGGGTGGATAGAAGAATACTTTTTATAAGTAGTAGTATTCATATTACAATTCGTATCTTCTTGATATTTATGTATAATAGGCTCGATATATTTAAATAAATACAAAAATGTTTTAAATATCACCATCATCAGTCAATTGCCGTCTACAGCTGGACACAGGCGTCCCCTGAGGGGTTATGACCCATAATCCCCACGTTGGGCACGCGGGTTGGGGATCGCAAAGCACAGACTCGCTCCGCCAACGCTGCTACCCATAGGCGACCGGGGCATTTATCTGTGCCTAGGCAGACCGCGCCGTACCGCGAACTGCCTGCGCCGGGTTTGCTCGCTTATTACGACAATCTATATTCCGGCATGGGATCGGAAAATGTATTCTTACTCTGCCCCGATACAGAAACTTTAATAGAATCGTATATATAATTAACCGCAGCCCCTGCAATTTAATGACTTTTCCAACATCGCCTATAAACTGCCAGTTAAGGCACTATGAAAAACTGAAAAATAAATGTATTCGACAAATTGAAGTAGGAGACAACAAGGCTGATGCAGAAAAGGTGACGTGCCAAACAGTGTTAATAGCCTTGTCAATGGTGGGGGTAGTTTAAGTAAAGAGCCAAACGGTACAATGTGGCTGATACGACCCCTTTTAAACGATTGGGTTTGTGAAATATCGCACCGCAGCTCCGACCTCTTATATTGGCGACGGTATACAGGCAGGGGTCTTGCACAGACAGAGAGTATGTACAATAAAAAGTAGAAATAAAGGAGATAGTTACAGCATTAGCTACGAGAACTCTTGACATTTCTATTTTTGTATAACTTCTCATTTATTGATTCGTATAAAAATCTAATATAATCGTTATATAACAAAGTGTAATAATGTGTACACATGTACCTATCTTATATTTTTAATTAATGTCAATTTATTAGTGAAATTACTATACTCATTTGTATTTACTCATAGGTACCACACATTCTCACAATTCCCCTTGGTTTGACCGGTAGACAGCCATTAAAGATTAATTCTACTCTTGGTAGCTTAGCTTTAAACTAGTATTAAAAATAAGCATTGAATGTTGTTTGTTCGTTAATAAGTAAGAAACCCTTTTTGGAACAGAGAAAGAGTGGTGGTGATTCCTTAGAGTGTTTTAAAAATTATCTCAAGTGTAGGGACAGGATCGAAGGTGAAATTTCGTGAAAGCAGAGTATTTATGCACGTTTTTGCATTAACCATTGTATTGGCATGTCAGGCGTTATTGTCATCATATTCATCAGTCTATTCCCGTCCACTGCTGGACAAAACATTACTACTTTGTAACAAGCATTAATAATTTAAACTGAGCTCGATCTTCAGCTGTTTGTATCCAAAGACTACCAGCTACTTTGGATATATTGTTACTCCACTTAGCTGGAGGGCGTTTGCCGAGCCGTGGTCTCCATTACAGAACACGTCTACTCCAAAGGTAATGGGTTCTATAAGTTTTAAGTCTTCCGCAAGGTTTCAAAACCGCAAAGTAATTTACAAATTGTCACCCACATACCGTACACTTCGGACAAAAATAACAAATGAGTTTCGCTTGTGTTCCAACGAGCGCTGACTGCGCTTGGCTTTGCCTTAACTGACATATTATATACCAATATCTCAGGTTTGCTGGCGTTCGAGAGGCTCTAATGAACCGTAACATTGAGTTTCCTTTTAATGTTTCAGCTGTGAAGAAATAATAGCTGCAAATGCAAGGAAAAGCGCAGGCGATAATTAATCAAGATTACATTAGCGGGAAATTATTGGCGAATCGACTTTGCGATTGATCATCTCGACCTACATATTCGAGATCTAGGGTTGTCACACACGTCTATACATCGTATTCACTTTTATATGGAAATAGTGATAATGTTTTTCCTTTACAAAGCAGTTTAGAACAAAATTTATACAAAGGTTTAGATAGTGAATATCGTAAATTACGAGTAGATTAGCTGTAGCGTTTTAGTCGTTGAGATTAACCAAAGCCACTAATCATCAGCGTAATGTTCCTTATACTATTATATATAAAAACAATGTTAAATCAGAAAATCCGTTTCTTAAATTGAGGCAATTTATTAATAAAATTTTCATTAAATACTTATGTTGCCTCGATTTATCATAGTACTTAATCAGTTTGTAGTAACACTTGAATGTACCTTTCATTATATAAAAATAAAAAGAAAGCAGCTTAATTTTAGTGACATCCCTAGGGTAGCGGCTATGTCTGTCTGCTTCTAACACATTCGGACTGACAGAGATATATTGCGTCGAAGGTTTCCGTTCTGTAGCTCGTTTTGAAAACACAATAATTGATTAATAGGAAATATATTAAAGACAGAAAAACATAATTACGTAAAATCATTATCATTACTTATATATTTTAATGTCTTTATCCTGTGCAGCCCTTGTAGTATATGCTGTAATACAATACAGTGCCCCACTGGATTGGATTAATTTATTATGTCAATAGTGGCGTTGCTGAAAGATTATTATAAATGGGCTTCGAAGTCTTCCTCCCTACTCGAGCAGTTCTCACGGGAAAACTGCCCCAAAGCGAAGAACTTCTTGTCTAGTAGAGGCGCTGGTGGTAGGGCCTTAGTTAATAGTTGGGACGTCCGCCTATTTGTCATGTACATAAACATAAAAAGTAATAAAGGCATACACAGATATAATCTATATCGCGGATTATTTCAACATAAGTTTAATTTAATTATCAACGATGGATTTCTGCCAAATAATGTCTGATTCGGTTAACCACAGTATTTTATCTGTCCATAAAAAATAAAAACTAGTTCATCGAAGATTAAACTCTGAACACACTGTTCTAGCTGATAAGTTGATATTTTACCAGCATATTGGAATCTGTGTACTTGCAAAGCTTTCACAAACGTAACATTTTCTAAATGGTGATATCGTAAGGAAATTACAAGTTCTCCATAATATTCATTAAGGCGTGTGAAGTGTGCCAATCTGGACTTGCAAGCACGGCAGGTTAAGGCGTTAATCTTCATCTGATAGTATTTTTTCTCCAATATTGGAACCGCAAAAGGCTTGATGAGGAGAATGAAGAGTATTGTCTAACAATAATAAAAGAGTCTGTAAACTTATCACGGTGTTGACTCACCTGATCAATATCGTCAGACGAGCAGCACACGCGTCACAATGCGTCGCCGCGACCGCCGGCGCATCCCACACGCGCTCACTCACACCCACAACCGCGCCGCTAACAGTGTCCGAAAGAACCGCTATAACCGCATCCTCCGCTTACAAACACCAGTCTTTAGTTGCAGTGCCACCAGTTTTACTATATATATCTCTATGTATATATTACACCTAGACAATTCGCGTTATTATCTACGCGTACATATCAGATTCGTGTGGTGTTTACGCGGCGAGCCACGTGTGTCTCCGTCTCGCTCCATATAAAGCGTTATGGCGAGTGGCTGTATCTTCCGTCCCGTTCGCGCGTCCCGCGCACGCTACCCTGCAACAATGGAGAGGCTGATTAATGAGTGTGCTTTTAGAGTTTCTAGAAAGTTCTAAGGCGATAAATTAAACAGACGTTCCATTTAAGAATTTTATTCCCAACGGATCTTGCAATTTAGCATTGCTATACATATTTGTCAATGGCGTTCTGAGAATTATCAAAACATTTATACAAAAGTGCTAAAATTATTTTTCATTATATAATTTTGTTATATAATCATATACGAAGATGAGAAAATAATTTCGATTATCCCTTATGTGTTCGCGTAAAAGCCTTTCCATTGATGTTGTTAAAATTAGGTAGGTATATAAATGACTTATAGTTTGATTAGAATAATATTTATAACAATTGCATTATCTTTAGATATCTTCACGCACGACCGTCTAATCGAAAAGCTAGCGCCACAAAGGCTTGTGTTATGATGACCAGACAGCTGGTAAATTACATGTATACATATAAATATATACAAACGTAAACATTTTCCTTTACACCAAGACATAACATATAATTGTGGTCATCATACAATTGTTGGTGGGAATTGAACTCACGACCCTCGGCTCAGCAGTCAAATTCACTAATTATCAGACTAACGAAACAATTAAATACTCTGCTAACCTAAAATAGGGGAATTATTGGAGGCGTATTATTTGTGTTACGAGGAGTGATTCTCAGCAGTTAATATTTTAACGAAGTTATTGTTTGCTATTTTACTTCATTAAAATTATTAGGTAACAACTGAATATTTGACTGAATATTTAATTGGAGAAGATTTTATGAATTAGTGCAAAATTATAAACGAAATTTTGTTGTTCATGTTATATATAAACATATGTCTTATAATAATCAGAGGTTGCTACCGGCCCTTGCAATGTACATAATTTTGAATAAGACGCCTACAGATGAACATTAAGTTGAAATAAATTCCGTCTTAATATGATCAGTATATTAAGGAAAACACTACTGGGCAGTTGCCGCACTGACAAATATGGGGACTTCAAAGTTATGTTCGTAGAAATAGTAATTTCGCTACAACAAATAAGTACAATGTACTTCATATTAGACAGATATTATTTATAATCAACTGAATATAAAAACAGCTTGATTGGAACGAAACAATTGTAGGTTCTTCTTTACGAGTATCAAAAACATGAATATGAAATATTATAATATTAACATTATTATGAGCTTGTTGCAAAAGCTGAGATGTCAAAAGAGCTTAAGCCGGCAACTCGGTGAAGCGTATTTTGCATGCACTGGAACATTATTTCATTTCGCGGACGAAGAAGCGTAGCTCGTTATTTCTATTTCGTAGCGTTCTACGATGTAGCCGTTGACTTGATTAGTTCTACGACAGCGAATAAAGGACCTACGTAAGGCATTAAGGCATTCTTAAACAAAAATGATCTTCGTATAGCCATTGTTTTAGAAAAATAAGTTCATGTGTATATTATATTAAATTAACATAACGTGACGCTTGTATTTCCCCCAAGGAAAAGGAGGGTAGACACATTTCACATGTTAAGAGTATGTTCTATGCCCCACGGAATATGTGGTGATTGTATTAACCTACGTATATGACATGTAAATTATTTAAACATTGCATGTAGAAGAATCACGTCTGGTGTGTGTAGATAAATAAATAAATAATAAATATAATAACAATATTAAAAAGTGCTTGTTTTAATATTTTATTGTTTATGCTTTGCTGTATTTAATAAGATTAGAAATTGGCCACAACGCGTGTTATGGTTGCTCACATGTACTGCTCATAATAAAATTTGTACGCAAAAACGCTTTTAGCATACACGCAACATGCACTACATTTAGAGGTGAATGACCATCGTCTATTAGAACTATAATAAAACAGAATTCATTTCGTTCTTGTCATGTGAAAATGACGTTATATAGAAAAATATAGCATCGCGCCTGTATCGCCCGAAGGAGTAAACCTCGATGGTCGTGTTGGTTCCAAGCGCGATTGCCGATCGGAAGGTTCTGGGTTCAAATCCCGGGTCGAGCAGTATTGAATTTTTCTGATTAAGATTTTCTAGTAGTAGTAGTAGTAGTAGTAGTAGTAGTTTGAAAATGTGCCCGAAATAATGGGAATAGGCTCACCATCTATTCCATAGGGGGACGTAAACGTAACTGGTGAAACGTGGGAGGGATCTACATTCTTCTGCCTACCTTTTCGACGATTACCGACGTGATATTACGTTTAAATTTGTGCCTGCATTTGTAACATAAACTTCATTTTTTAAATACCTTCTTGTGTTAATAAAAAATAACAATGGGGGTAGTTGGAGTAAATGTGACCATAGTTATGAGGGTGGTGCGAAAGTTATTTGAAACTAATTATTTACCAAATGTTTTCGTCAGCAAATACAAAGAAAATGTATGGATTGGTCCCTATAAATGTTTTAGACGTAAGAAAAAAAAGTAATATAATAAATATCTAAATTTATTATTACAGGTACATATAATAACAATGTTGGGCATTATTTTATTTAAAAAATAATTATTATTTGTAATATGTAAATTATAATAAAAAAATTAAATTTCGATATAAACAAACAATGATATACGGCAGAAAAATATTTTTATACATACACATTATTAATACATGTTTATATTAATAACGTCCTTTATATCCAGTACAATAATTTTTTTAAATATAAAATTTCACAAAAGCAAAAAGTGATCAAGACTTCTACATCAGTGGTGTTGAGAACTACTCTAAACGGTCAAGTGCCAGATTTTTTTTTTCAATTTCGGATGTTTCGAACACATACAGAAAGAAAGAGTGTTGGCAGATAGACGCCGGGGACTTCGGCCAGCTCCCCGAACACTGGTTCACTGTGTAGAAATGGATCACCCGACAGGCAATTACGATACGTTCATTATGTTTCACAGGTCTATAAAACTTCTATAGCGTGATTTAGGATTGCTGGTATTGTATAGCAAAAATGTACAGTGAGAAACGTTTTTTGATCTTAAAAATTTGTAAATACCTCATATTTAATATTTTATTTCTTTTAACAACCTTTGTGTGATCTTTCATTAAATTCAAATGTATTATATTTTTTATTAAAACAATAAGAAAAGAACCTGTCCAGGCATCCGTACTAGGTGGCGTTGTTTATCTAAAGGAATTGTGGATAAAGTGTTCGGTAAGTTTTATACATGTGATATGTAAATAAATTCTAATATATTGATTAAAGCCGTTTATAAACTACAAGATGTCATATATTATTATCATAACAATTTTAAGGCAGATAGCGCCATTTAGTTTCATTTAACGTTAATAATTAGAACAAAGATTTCGTCATTTATATTGATTCCAAATCCATAAATCACAGAAATGTTTTTAAAAAAATAATATACGACTAATATTTGAAAAAAAAAGTGGTAAAATGTGGTAAATATTATATTATGGTTAACGTTAATAAAATGGAAACTTAAAAAATATATACCTATACGGAAAAATAATTCTAAATTTATATTATAAGCGACAATCGCTAAGCGTATTTTCAAAACAATATTAGCCAACCTTATCGCAGGAAGTCTGCGTATTAAGACATCATTAATTCGGAGGAGCGACTTACTCCCAAATTTTATGATCGTTTTCCTGCTACCCGCTATATATTGTAATATTTTGGCCCGCCTTAATTCCCATGTAAATTTATTCAGTATCTGGAACGATTTAGCGTTTTTCTTCACTTCCATTGAGCCATCATATTATCATGCTGTTTTGAGGATAGCAACAGTCAACAGTGACTTTCGATTAACATTTCGGGGTCTTGGAGTGAGTGCAAGTATGTTCCTCTATTTGTATGAGATTACATTGCATCCTTAATACGGAGAATCCAAACATTTATTTTAATTAATTTGTGATACTAAGTACTCATAGGACTTGTAACCTATGGACTTATAACGAGATAGTACACAATAGTGTTGATATAGCCTTGCATATGCTTTTTTGCCTCTTTCTTTAATACTTCTATTTCACAGTACTATAGAAATATATTAAAACATAGTGTTTTGTATATTTCTAAGTAGAATACTTCAGGTAGGTACTCATAAAATCATTATAAAGTCAGATAAACGAAACTAATTTCGCCGTAGTTTTCCATAAAGTTGCGACTACATATATTTCAAACGCAAATTTTATGCAAAAGCGACTTGTAAAACGTCAAAATATATTATTCTGATCTGTTCGCTCATCCTTGTTCGCGGAGGCGAGGTGGGGGTGCGTCGGCATCGTACACTTAGATCATCCCTTTTATAAACGGGAAAGGGGATGCGAGTATGTCAAGGCCACATCCGTAGTTTTACACGACTTGAGTTTCATTTACGCCGCCACTTGAGGTGGTCAACGAAGTTTTAAAGATTTTCCGTAATCAATCAAACACGCCGCGATATCTCCGTCCTCGAGCTTTAGTTTCGTTATACAAACACATTCATAGAAACATGTCTTCACGCCAGGTGCCTTACGGGGTAAGCAGAGAGCACACAGTGCCAAATATCTCAATTCTTACAGATCTGCCGTGCTTCTCCTTTTTATAAAAATACTTTCATTTATACTAAAACGCTCATAACGAAGAAAGTGTTGATTTGCAAACAATTTCTTTCGACATAACAGCGGCTTACGTATTAAATAGATCCGTGCTATGAATTCACCCGTCGAGTCGTTTTCGATACACTGGCGCCACGGAGTCATAAGCGTGGCAATGTAGCCTCTATTTATTGCTCTTAGGTCATCCCTTGTTCAATGGCGTTGTGGGGGAAGGGGATGTCAAGGCCGGGGTGTCGCCTGCGTGGCGCTCGACGGAGGAGCGCTCAAGTTTTCTTTTTTAATTTTTTTTTGTTTTCGTCCACTTTTAATCAGAACGAATCACACAACCTAATGGAAGACAGCAGTTTAAGGTTACTGTTAGATGCGTTAATAGCTTGTTTACTCGTCTTTTAAGCTTGGCAGGAAATTTTATATCAAGAAAATAAATGAAGCGAACCTCGTTACGCTCGACTTTCGAGTGCTAATAGAAAGATTAAGAGTTGAGTATCTCTTTGGTCTGGGGTTTGCTCGCTAAAAGTACTTGCGTTGTTATTGTTCTGTTGACATGAGTGTAACAACAACATCCCTTAATGATATCAGGTGGACATTTTGTATTATCGTAGTATATTGAATTTTGATAGGGAGTCAAGTCTCCAAAACAGACGTGTATGTATCAAAAGAATGATGAATTGAGAAGAAGCGCGGCAGGTCTGTAAGAATTAAGATATTTGGCAGTCGGAGCTCTCTGTCTTCTCCGTAAGGTAGCAAGGCTTGAAGATATGTATGTATGTATATATTTTTATATTGCATGTGAGCAGTTAGAATCAATGTAGGTACTATATGTTATAGGTACAACTTTGCTGTCTCCATACCCACGAAGTTTTTATAATTGTTATTTTCTGAGCGAAAACCTATCAAGGGATGCCCCTGTCCAGCAATGGACTTACATAAGCTGATGATGACGATCTTACGCCAAGCCGTACGGGGTAGGCAGAAAGGAAACTGTTTCTAATACGATGGTAATTATATTACCTATAAGAATAAAATCGAAAAAATAATACGTAAACCGAAATAATAAGCAGAAAGCCATTTTCATAAAAGTATCTACTTGTGAAATATGAATACATATTTTTGCAAACTTATTGCAGTGCGAAAATAACCCTTATAAAGTACAATAAACCCTTAGCCTGGAGAGAATAAAAAAAACAAGTCAAGTTTTCACTAATTTCTTATTAACATTTGACACGGTTCATTTTATTCATTAATAAAATACATTTAGTGTTAGTGCCTCGTTAGTCGTGTTGGTTGCAAGTACGATTGCCGATCGGGAGGTCCTGAGTTCAATTCCGGGCATTAGTAAATTTTTCTATTTTAGATTTTCTAGTAGTGGTTCGAAGTCTGGATTTGTGTCCGGTGTATGGCCATAGGCTCACCACCTACTCCATAGTGGGACGTAAACGTAATCGGTGAACGTGTGTTCTGTATGGGAGGGAGTATTCTACATTCCTCTGCCTACCTTATTGGGGATCACAGGCGTGACGTTACGTATTACGTAGAGTTAGTATAAATACAGTGAAAGCTAATTACATGTATTGTTTTAAGTTTAGGTATATTTTTATAAGTTCATAGACGTAGGTAACAAATTTCAATTCAATAAATGCCGGGTCTTTAATTAAGCTTGCCCACTAACGTCATGTAACGATCGTTCGAAATTCGAATTCCATAACGTTTTCCGTTTGGTATAGATAATGATTGGTCATTTCTAGGATATGACTTATGTACCTGGTAAAAATCAAATTAAAACTACAATTAGTCTAATTGAAATAATAACGACAGTGGAACGGATATATATTGAAGAATAATAAACCAAAGTCGATTAAGATGTCAGCTTTTCTTACTGTTTTTAATCTATAGTTTAATTTTTTTCTTTATTAGTCGTTTTGGAGGAGAGCTTAAAGCTGCATTAAACGTCTGCAATAAAAAAGTACGAATACCAATCGTCCCATATGTGAAGCTTTAATTAAAACATCTAGCGGAGAAATCTCAATAAGGTTTGTATAGGGCCCACTTCCGTTGTCGATGACGTCATGGCCCCGCCCACTTACGTCACGACCTGGCAGGATCGCGGCACAGATAAAATATCAATAGTTTATCTGTGCTCAGCGTATAGATTATATCGAAGAATAATCTATAATGTTTATTACGACATATATATACCTACCCTACGCCAGGTTCTTTATGGGGTAAGCAGAGAATATAGAGTGCCGAATATCTCTATGCTTACGGACCTATCGGGTTTCAACGAGTGCATTCATCATAATGAATAATGTAATATACGTGATTTCAAACGATTTCCATTGACACTAAGCCCTCTTATTATTTTTATTATCAATGTCCTAAGAAATCCTAAGTAACTACAGTATTAAATCGTAATGACAGCTACTATTAGTACAAGTTACCAAGACTGTTAAGCCATTAGATATTTTTTTATCAGAAATGCAATTTTTTATGTGCTTGTGTGCATATAAGAAATAGCAGAAGTGCACTAGGAGGCAATAATCACACGTGTGGACGCCACATGTGAATATGTGAATGAAATCTCGAAGATAACTATGTCACTGTTAATGTAAATTAGTTAATTTAGTTATGCCATGGAACTAGTGAAGTGAGTTTTAATTAATATCAAATTATTGTAAACTTAGTAATTTACTGACTGCCTCATTGGTCGTGTTGGTTGGCAGCGCGAGTGCCGATCAGGGGGTTCTGGGTTCGATTCCTGGGTCGGGCACCATTGAATTT
>DWTO01002386.1:0-14094 GCA_018244755.1 Jemadia pseudognetus
AGCTATTTGGCACTCGGTGCTCTCTGCCTACCCCGCAAGGGACCCGGCGTGATGATATGTATGTATGTATGTATGTTCTTAAATTAATAAAACTTTCGCTGTAACAATAAAGGAAAGCATTTTGCGGAGAACGGTCTTAATATTATTACAGGTATAATTTAGGATTACTCTGAGAAGTAATTTGTTAATTAACATCTGTTGTCTTCCTTCCTTGAACAGCTTCACTGGATAAATGTCGCGACATAGAATATTGCCAGATGTTCAAGTTGAGACGGAAAACTTGCAAGGACAATACGACATATAGTTTAACGCTATCATAGAATAATGCTCCTATTTATTATTAAATAATTCAATTACAAAGCACGTAATTCCACTTTAAGCAAATTAATGTTCGAAAACTGATGTTCAGCATGAGCCAATAACTGCCGGCGAAGTTACCTTTGAACACACATGATAATTTGAAAATAGATAACGGGGGAACTATTTTCAACTAGGGCCAACTAAGTTCCCAAGTTTAACTAAGTTTCCAAGGCTCGACTTAGTATGTTCTTTCGTTACTTGTCGTATCAGGAGCTGGTGAGATAACTGTACCTTATTTTTTCTTAACACACATGACGCATACCTAGATTAAGTGTAACGTAATGTTTTACCAACGGAGATTTTTTCCAGTTTAAAGTTTTTTTAAGGGTTGCATGGGCTTAAGAGTCTTCTAGAAAGATCCTGTCCATAATAACAAGTCAAAATAACCAGGCAATACGAAAAAAGCTTCTTCATGATCGATTCCCACATACATCATACACATTATATAATGTATATTACATTGATTGCCTCTTTGGTCGTGTTAGTTGCAAGCGCGATTGCCAATTGAAAGGATATGGGTTCAAATGCCCAGTCGGGCACTATTTAATTTTTCTAACTTTATTTTGGAATATTGGCTCGGATTCTGGATATTTGCCCCGTGTATGGCGATATCGACCCACCGTCTATTCCATAGTGGAACGTAAACGTAACTGATGAAACGTGGGACTGTACTCCATTCCTCCGCCTACCTCTTCGGGGATTACAGGCGTGATGTTAAGTAGTCGTTTACTCGTAATTCACAGCGTAATTCACGCGTAATACACAGCGGTATAACCATGGCTTTAAACCTTGAGCGTCGCTTCGAATTTCTTGGTTGTAGTTAAAATTTGATTCCGTTAAGTAATTGGAGCCGACAGGAATATAATTAGTAGTTAATTGAAGGAGTGGGAAGTGGGATAATTAATTATTCTCGTAGTGCAGTGACGCTTCATATTACATTAATAGGTTCTCCGTAGTTGATTCGTTGAAAGATTTTGTGATAAGAGAAAATATATTTTGACGTAATATTATCACCATTAGCCTATTGCAGTTTACTCCTGGATTTAGGCCTTCCATGGACATACCCCTATAATACCCACGCGGGATACGCGAGTTGGGAATCGTAGAGAACAGCCTCTCGCAGTTGGCCAGCGCTTTTAGCTGTGCCTACGCAGACCGCACCGTACTGCGTTCTACCACCGCCGGGTTTAGTCGCCTCTTACTATCGTAAGAGGTATCCTGTATCCCAGCTCGAGGTCGAGGAATATGTTCTTACTCCGCCCAGACACAGTAAGTATTGATATCATGTACATTGACTTTTAAACTCGCATATAAAGTTGCGCTAATTAAACAATGTTTAAATATCCCAATATCATCATCTTCATTATCAACCTGTCTAAGTTTATTGCTGAGCAGAGGCCTCTTATGTAGACGTATGTATTTTCAGCTCGGGATTCACGAAAGTTGTCGGCTAAATTCTAAGCCACCAAGCTATATCCACACTAATGAAATAATAAATAAGTTTTAGGCAATTATGAAATTCATCAACTTGTAAATAAAATGTATCTGAATACATTTTTGTTTGAACGCATTGTTTTATTTGAACGGAAACGTGTTCAAAATTGTTTTTCTAATTTGTACCAAAGTACAAATCCAATAAAGACTCATCCAATTTCTAAATACTCGAACCAAGGGGGATGTTGTTTGTTAACCGAAGCGTAATCTCAAAATGACGAATTACGATTCAGTGAGAGACCGCCCGCCATATTTAGACCCAATTTCATTTGATTACGAACTGATTTATTTTTAGAAAATCTGGCTGTGAATATCTACTTTGATTTCTGTACATAAATATTTTTATCTAATAATGAAAATTTACCGCCATCATGGGGTCAGTTTCTTGTGTAACTCGAAGAGTATTTGTATTATGTACGTTTTCTTATGAGTGTGTGTGCGTACAGACGTGTATAGGTGTATATGTGTGTATCTGAGCGTATATCCTTTTCGGACACCTCCCAAAAAGACCAAATCAAAAACATTGAATAGACGCGTATATAAGACAATTTGAATGAATTTAAAACAGACGATGACTGCTTACTAGGACAGTAGCAGATTCACGACGAATGAGATGTCAATATAATGTTAGTAATTATGTGGCTCCTATTGTATTTTCACTTCTCTAACTATACAACTTTTTAAGTTATTTGATGTTAGAGCTAAAATGTTTACATACGATATCAAAGTTTTACGAGTATGTTCAGTAAATTACGTACCGGTACGTAAAAGTAAATTCAGCGTGCTGCATAATATGTTTCTGAGACTCTCGAACTTTTCGAAGTATGATTAAAAATGAAACTATAAATGCCTAACAAGTGAAGCTTGGTATTGGAGTCGATCAAAGGGAATATTAAAGTCAGTACGTCTGCTAAAGTCAACACAGGTTTATGCGCATTGCCGTGCTAGTATTGTATCGATTGATCTGACTTTACTATATATTACAATACGTTAAGAAATTAGTTTTTTGTACGTAAAGTAAAATTAAAGCAATCAAAAACGAAAGACATTAGTTTCTTTCGATCTTATGTAACAACGTAACATCACGTACAGACGTGATGAATCCCTGAAGAAATAGATAGTTCGTGAGCCTATTGCCATGTACCGGGCACACATGCAGACTCTCAGCCACTACTGAAAAATCTAAATTTGAAAAATCCAAGTGCCATATCCAATAAGCTAGGGATTTGAACCTACAACCTCCCGATCGGCAATTGCGCTTGCATCCAACACGATCGATTGTTCATTGCTACTTATAGTAAGTAGTTACTATATTTAATATGTTGTCATAAGTAGCAATAAACTTTTCTCAATATAATTAGGAGAAATGTCACGTTAAGTAACAGATTCGTACTACTACAGAACAGTCGTAAACATAGACATACTAAGATGAGTTACGTAACTTGGCGTTTAACGATATTAACCATAAAAAAAGTATATGATTCTTTTGATGTTGTTTTCTAGATATGTATGTATGGAAGAGCAGAGTCCTCTAATACAGGCACCTTAGCTTAAAAGCGGGCTCTGGCTACTAACTTTTGTAAATGTAACTACGTTTTCGATGAATAAATTATTATTATTAATGAAAATAATACTTCAGGTTATCCATAGTTCCAATCGCTATTTTTATAAATCAAGAATAAATTCGAACGCTAGTGGGAATATACCTCTAAGCTTGCATAAGACAACTTTGTGTGCAACGTTTCCAAGTCACTTAGTAGTCCCCTTTACTATATTACAGGCTCAATCCAGCTTTACTTAGAACTCCAATTTTAGCGAAGTGTATTCAATCCCCTTCGGAGCACACCTGTGTTATCAGAAGTGTCCTTCCTTGATAATATATTACTTGGATGGAAGAGACGACAGAGATTTAATACGGCAATAATAATAGCTACTCGGTCCGAACGAGAGGCGAAATTTCCAATTGACGATTTTCTTTAAGTTTGAATGTGAAATGTAGAAATGTATTACACTCCTATACCTACCTCTTTCGGGATTATAGGCGTGGTGTTACATTTTTGCAGTTTAAAAATGGACCTTACAATCTTAGATCTGATTTGAGCAATGCTTTGAACCATAAATATTATATCTAAAGAGAATGGTGGAGACCAGGGACCAGGAGATCATAACATTATGTTATAATTATAATGTGTAATAAAACAGATCATCGCAAACAATTTATAGCAGTAACACTGAGAAAGTGAATCAAAAGACGTTTGTACCCAATCTCTCATACACACAACGAACATGCACGTCTTAGATTGGTGGATCTCCAACGCATAAGATTAATCCTTTAATCGTATGTGAAAAATTAGTCCTAGATTAATATTGGTATACAAATAAAAGACACACCCACGCGCACAGACTTACGCGTGCAGAGATACACTGAGATATGGAAAAGTTTTATTTTAACAACATCTTATACAAATGGGTACAGTCGTTGAATACCTTGGCCTTCTTGCAAACGTCCTGTTTGTGTTGTGTCGCTTCCGCGGTCTCCACGCAAGAGCCTCCACGGTCTTGAATAATGTGGCGCTGGGCCAGCTGATGAGCGACTTTCCTACAAAAGTAGCAGATGGTTTTATTACAAGCATTTTCCTTAGACTTAGAGGTCGAGTGATTGGTTGCGAGCACGACTGCCGAACCAGAGGTTCTAGGTTCAAATCTCGATTAGGGTGTTCTTGAATTTATCTAACTAGAATTTCTACTTAAATTTTGTAGAGTTTTGTAGTAGTGGCTCTCCACCTACTATTTCATGATAGGACGTAAACGTAACTATCGATACATGGAAGTATGCTACCTATCTCTTCGGGGATTACAGGCGTGATTTTACGTTAGGTTTTATAAAATTAGCAATTGGTTACCTCTAACGGAATTTTATTATGATGTAAGTGCACTTTAATAAGGGTAACACAGGAATACTTATCAGAAGTAATTTAGGCTAATTGCGTTATTTCATATGCTCCATAGACTTAGGGTTTCATAGTCTCGGCAAATCTCATAATTATCATCATCCGTCCACCGAACCCCAACTGTTTGGTAAATCTAACAAACTATTATCCACCTATAAACGACCAAATTGATCTGTCCGCTGGTGTTCATAATCCCCAGTTTCTTTAGCACACAGAAGATGATGCAAGCTTCGTCGGATTCTTGGAAATCCACTCGTTTGTTCCTCGGATACATTTCCATCAAGCACTGCTCCGCAACGAAATCAGATGTCTTGTCGTGTGCGTACATCACTGATATCCTGGCCTTGGTACAGCCTAGAAGGACCATGAAGAAGAAGTAAGCTGAAACGGAGAAAATAGAAGAAGATTAAGAATAATTAAGAAACGGCTATTGATTGATACTATAAATACTCCTCATTATTATAAACAAAATACGTTCTAATGGTTAATGATTAATTCTGAAACTAAATACGTAGTAAGATTACTTTCTTTTTTATGATACAGAATTGAATGTCACTTGGAAAAACGTGAAAATTAATTTAAATTTTGTAGATATTAAAGCAGATTATGTTTAATCTATATAATTTACATTTTCCACAGAAGACTCAATTCAGTTTAACTTGTGCTATATTATCTAAGAATACACAAAGTGCAGAAACAGCTGAAGTGCAATAATCCTCTCGTATCTCGCCTCGTGTTATTTCTTCCCTCGGGACTTATCTTCACCCGTGTCTGAGTGTCCAGTCCAATTTGCGCTTATGCTATACAAAATACATTTATGCCTCTACACGATATTTTACCTGTATCTTATTCCAAGCCAAACTGACTTATGAGTAGATAATGCGGCATACTTTCGTTTTAGATGTCAAAATCGCGTCTATTTTGTCTCTGTTCTGCTGATATTAATGAGAAAGCGTTTAAATAATCATGAAATATTTTACGGAACCGTTTCTGGCATAATTCAGGTTAAATTATTTGTGACTAACGTAAAATATACATATGGTTTGGTGACGAAGTTTAAATTCAAAGCATTTATTTTTTATTAAGATACAAAACCCTTACTTGATGAATGTTAATATAAGTTGTCACTTGGAACGGTTTTGAATACTAATGTGTACAGTATATTGGAGTACCTACGTGTAGGAAAAAATTCAAATGAAATACTTGTGGCAATATTTTTTATTCACCATCATCAGCCTGCATCAGTTCACTGTTGGACATAAGCTTCTACTGAGGGAATTTGCCTGCAATCCTTATGATAGGTATGCGGGTTGGAAATCGAACACTATTTTTACTAAGTGCTAATGGTCACATTGAATAAAGTTATTAATAGTATTAATAATACTCCAGTGTACATTTAACATGTATCACATTTAGGCGTAGATAATTTCATGTAGTTATTTCTCATAAAGTCGGTATTAAGGAAATAACCATTAGTTTTTATTTTATTTACATTAGAATAACGCAAAGGTGTGCGGTCCACATGGGCAAGTGTAACTTTAGTACCGTACTTTGTCTAATATTAGGGTTATGGGCTTTTTGGTTTTGAATAGTCCGACATACGGGGTATCACAACGAAGTGTTTTAGCTCCTGTGAACCCTGTTGTATGAAAATTTGCACATTTGCACATTTGTCTTTTTTTTGCACATTTTTCTTATTTTGTGCGTTTGTCAGATTATATTCACACGAATATTGTACATTTCATAAAATATGACGAAAAATGTTGTTAGACAATTCCATCGATTAGTTTATTTTGGTTGCCAAAATTCACCTGGTCACTAGGTATGTGAAAGAGAAAATAAAATAACGGATATTCAAATTGTATAATTGGAAAAGTACAAAATGTGGGTATGCCGTATAAAGACATACTGACGAGTGAACAATAGCATTTAACACATTAGTAAGAATAGATCATTGCCGATTATTTATCAAGGTCCTTAAAAGAAATAGCATAGAGCTGGGTGCAATCGTTAAACACTTTGGCCTTCTTGCAAACGTCATGATCCAAGTTCATGCTATTGATATTGTGGGCGCACGTTTCGCCTACGTCGGAGATGAGAATTCTTGGATCGTATCGATGGATGGCCTGGACTCGTCTGTAGTAGTTGCTGATGTTAATGACGCCGTCATTGGACATTATCCCGAATTTTTTCAACACACAATGAATGATGCAAGGGACATCGTTTCTGTCGATGTTCAGGGGATACTTGTAGAGGTTGCGAGGATACATTTCCATGAGACAGTCGTTGGTGACCATGTCACTCTTCTTGTCTCTAGCGTAGAGGATCGAGAGGGAAGGTTCTGAGTCCATGCTCTGTGAGAAGAAGGTCTTTCTCAAGCAACTCACTGACAAGACCAAACACAGCAGGATAAATGTTCGCAACACTGAAATTATTTTTTTAATTATATCTCACACAACACAAAATAATACTTGTTTCATTTTAGTAATACTCCTACATTTGTTTCACCTCCGATAACGATCGGTTACAATGTCACGAAACGAAAATGATTAATTATAGTCGCTAAGTATAAAAAACGAGGCCTAAACAAACGTATATCACGCCAAAAAAAAAACACGTTACAAAAGCAAACGTTGATACTTCGCCTCGGTGATATTAAGGCTGTGATAGCCCCAAGCAAAAAAATATTATTCATGTATCATGAAATAACAGACGACTTATACAAAAGAATTAATCAAAAGCTTCAACCAAATATCCAGAATTCTTTTGTATTTTTTGTCATTTTTGGCATACGATTTCATTTATAAACATTCGACCAGCAACAATAAGCGGTTACGTGTTTATTTAAGGGCGCGATGACGCTCTTTGGGGGAGGCTGGCGTATGCGATCTGTGTGTTTGAGTGCGATGAGTGTAGAAGAAGCACTTCAGGTCGATAAGGATATTTGACACTTGGAGCTCTCTGGCCACCCCGCGAGGGACCTGGCGTGATTATTTAATGAAAGCGATATAATAATATTCTTTACTGTTATGTATATGTACATACGTACATATATGCATATAATGTACCACAATTTGTATTACTTCTATATGGCTTTGTAGCAGTCACGGAATTACAAAATATTATATTTCCCATATTTCGCCATTCCCTCCCAATGATACCCTATTTTATTCATTTTATTTAACTAACCAGTTTTTCTTTCAATGTCGTTTTGTATTTGCCCATTATATGTTTTTAGACGAAATTGTCGCTTTGACTCGGCTGTAATTGACAATTTGTAGGATATTTTTGAATACAAAGGTTGAATATGCTTTGGTATATAAATGGAGATGATGTTTAAGGAAAATACAATTTGGTTTGCTATTTAACAAGAAGAGCTTAATTGGGCTATATTTACATGTATACATATACGAATAGTGTCTGTATAATAATGTAAAGTAAATGCTTGTTCATTAATTCTTTTAATTTTTTATAATTTGAAATAAAGCATATAGAGAATGCTTTAATAATTAAATCGCTGAAGTGTTTACATAAATAAATATTATCTGTATTTGGTGCGAATCCTTAGCGAAAATACTAGTTTCCGAGGATACAAAAGAAAGTGCATTGAAAATTTACGAATAAACTATGAGACTATTTTGAAATACTGTGGGTAATGTTTGAAAAACGACAACTTCCATATAATTGGATATTTAGGTTCATTTCCACAAAGCCAATGTATCATTATTACTGCGAGCTTAATGTGAAGTTAATCATAAATAATCATTTTTTATACCTCGAAAATATTATAATCTCACAGAATAATCTAGGCGTATGACATTACGGACATTGCAAAGCATTAAAAATGTTACAACTGTTACCTGATGATAATATAATCAACGGTTTAATAGCCATAAACTGGAAACTTAAAAAAGGCAAGGCGACGGGTACACTTCCAAAGAGAGTTGGGAGGGGCGTGAGGAGTGTGGGGAACAAGAATTTTTTGAATTATATAATGGATTTCTTTAAGTTTTAACTTGAGATTATTATTTTTTGTCTGAATGGAGCATAATTGTAACATTATATAGTTAGCAAATTGGAACTACCTTCAATGCTATTTATGTATTGATTGTGATCACTAATACTCACTTTCCATATTTGGTCCCAATATTTCACTTGCACAAAACAGAAATCATTGTATCGCTGTGTAACAAAGTCGGAGACTAATCTCTCCTTTCGCCGTGCCTGAAAAATAATCGTTGTAATGTTTTCTAGCTATGTTTTATATACAGAATACTTTGGGGGCAAACAATCGCCATTGTTTGCGAAGGATACGAGCAAAACGAACAGAAGTATACGATTTTACAGGTGCTATTTGGTTTTGTACTTGTAACGTACGCTATTGCTGGCATTAGGTTATATAATTATATTAGGTGATGGGCCGATGTTTTAAATACAAATTATTCTATACAGATTATTATGTACAGATTATTATGTACATATACGTATTCATTACAAATGCAAATGAACTGCGATAGCCTAGTGGTTAGATATTCAGCCTCTTATTCTGGGCGCCTGGGTTCAAATCCAGGCGCATATCTATACAAAATGTGTGTTTTAAGGTTAACTATCACTTGCTATAACGGCTAAGGAAAACATCGTGACGAAACGAAAGCTTAAATAAATACATAACAAATTAAGTAATGTAATTTAAATACGAGTTGTTAAAAACGAAATTTCAAAAATGTAATATCTTTTCAATCTGCGGAATAAAACTATATGTCGAACAATTTAAAGAAATGTTAATATATAATTCAGAAGATATGTGTGCGAATGAAGCTGGACTATTTATGAGGAATTTCATTGCGAGTAATATTAATAAAAGTTATCACAACTGTGAAAATATATTACAATTTGAATATTTGCGTTACATATTTATTATCCAGAAGCTTGAATATTAGTAACAGGCGAAACTTGAAAGTCTTTCTTCAGATCCAAAAAAAAGCGTACCATCTCGCCGGTTATAATCAAAGAGGTAGGCTAAGATGTGTAATACAATCGCACGTTCCCCTTACGTCCTACTATGGAATAGATAAGATCCAATTCTTGGTTAGTAGAAGGTAGTAAGGTAGTAGTTTGTTTTGAATTTTCTTCATTTCCTATCATCGCTAAGTAACTGCTGAACAGTGTACAGAGCGATTCTACGGAGCCTGCACCATATAATTGAGCACGTGTTATTCTTCAAAGCCGGTTTCAAAGTAGTCATGTCGTAACTATTTTCATTATGTTCACGTTGTATGTAGCACGCTGTCGTCGATATTAAGAATATTCCCGACAGGAATATTACGGAAATTCCCGTCAAGTATAAACGATGTATTACAACCATATTATTCCAACTATATAGAAGTGTCTGCTTTAATACATATATGAAGTTTGGAATGTCTTCACGTGTATTGTGGCGAGATCTGAAAGAAATGTGTCTGATGTATAACATATTTATGAAGAAATACATAAATGGTTAACTATGTCCATGTATAATACAGGGTGTTGTGCACATTTAAAATGTTTCTATTAAATCTTTTCTAAATCGTAACATGATAACATCACGCATGTAATTCCTGAAGAGGTAGGAAGTGCACTGTAGTACACTCTCATGCTGCATCAGTTACTTTTACGTCCCACTTCGGGATGGGGGTGCGCCTATTGCCGTACACTGGATACAAATAGATTCCGAGTCACTACTAGACATTTCCATAAAAAATATAATAATACAATATTATTATAGTTTATTATATTATAGTTTATACATGTAATTATTATAGCTGTAATAAGTGCAGTATATTTAAATTATAAATTTCACAAATAATTTGATAACAAATGAAAATACTTGTATAATAGAAATTTATGTTATTATATCGTCAGGGCAGTAGGACTACCAAAATATATTTCTACATACTTAATATGCTCTTACAGTTAATATGAAACGAAACGTCTAAAAATACAAACCGCTTTTCGATAAAGATATTTCCGGGGATAAAAATACCAAGTAGTTCAGTACTTTTCCAGAAGCTTAGTTCACAAATAGAAATGTTATGTCAATAAACGCCAGCGTCAAATTGAAGGCTGTTCAATTTCCGATTCACGAGAACACTGACGCGTCAGAGCATTTAAAATGGGCGCACACATTTTCCCACATTACAAATATCGAATGCGCTGACAATTGTAATACTTTCGACATTTATGATGATATTCAAGCGAATGTTACGCTTGGCTGCGATCAGACAAAATCGGTTACATCCGGAAGGTTTAATGAATGTAATTGCTATTGTTATAAATATAACTTCACGCCAGGTCCCTTACGGAGTAGACACTGAGGGACGCATGTCGAACATCTCTATTCATACATATTCTACATGCTACTTCTACAATTATCACTTTCTTCGTGACAGTTTCGGAAACATTTGACCTTCCCATCAGCCAATATCTTATCTATTTTGTCAAACCAGTTTAGTTTTGGTCTCCATCGGCACCGGTAACATTTATATATTAGTCCTTTAGCAGTATATTTCTTAATGTACAGTATATTAATAATAGATAATAGACTGTACAGGAACTACATTGAACTAAATAAAATGAAGCTTGTATGATCGTTTGTTAATTATTTAGCATGTGATAATTTAACACGTAACACCCGAGAGTGGCTAAATTTAGAGAAATAATGGCGGTTGAAGATAAATAATGGTTTTTTCGATCCTTTTATCGTACCCCTGTTTCACACGGATTTGCTGTTAGAATGACTTAAATAAATAATAATGATCCAAATACAGAATAGATTATATAAAAGAACGTTAGAAGATAAAGTTTGAAGACGCTTAATAGGTAGAACAAAACGGTAAATAGGATGCGAAGAATGCGAGAAGAACAATTAAGAAGTTGTCTTGTTTCGGTAATTAACGCGGGAAGAATAGTTTAGGGGTCCATGCAAATTGATTTTTGGACAGTTGAAAACTCGTAAGTAATTCATTAGGCTTATCTAAAAGTTATTATTATATTATCAAGTCTAGTCCCTTGTGGGGTAATTGAAGTACAGATTGCCATATATATACATATAGCCTTGTAAGCTACTGTTCTACTCAATAAGACCAATATCTAATAATGTTTATAAAAAAATGCTATTAACAACAACACCAAATTTCGTTATACATACTTGAAATATTATTTTCAGATGTAATAATTACAAAAACAGATATAATATAATGAAAATTTTGGTACGTGCTGATGCTGATCACAGGAGATGCATTGCGAAGATAATCAAGGTTTATAGATCTTAAAAGTCAGATATTGTGGCTGATGGTAGAGTCAGAAGTCTCAGCAGTCGGCGTGCGTGTATGAAGAGATGAATGTAGAAAAAGGACGTTAAGTGTGTAATAATGTAAAATCACTCCTGCAATATTGGAAAAGATGGGCAGAGGAGTGTAGAATCGTACACACAGTTTCCACCAGTTAGTCTGTAACTGTCAGATCAAATCTGTAAGGATATATGTTTAGCATTCGGCGCACTTTGCTTACCCCGTAAAGTGTTGTTACATTAACGTGTCTTTCGTGACCTAATATAGTATCACGCCGCATGGAAGGTGAATAAACCTTTAACTTTGTCTTTTTTAGCATCAAATGAGCAAAAGCAAAGCAACATACCCTTTACATATTGTTTCTCTTAAATATCCTACTGGGTGTATTTTCGTAAGCTATGCGATGTGCGTTTCCTGAAGTTTTAGAAGCGCCTGTAGCTAGCTGTCCTACCTAGAAAATGTGGGCAACTTTATAGCAACGTCGGTAAGACAGACGGCGGAAAACCGGATATCTCGAGGGGGGTAGCAATCACCTAACGTTGTTATTAAAGATCTACGGATAGCAGAGTAGCTTTTGGGTAACGTTACGGCTTTTATTATTTTTTAAAATAAAACGCGAACAGTTCATTAAGTGTTAGTTAAGCTTTTTAAACTAAGCAAAAGATTCTGAAATAATTCACATTCGGTCAACTAATATAGTATTACGCAAAGCTTTACTATGCTAGTCAGATACCAAGAAAATATTAGAAATTTCTAGAAAATCTAAGTTAGAAAAATGCAGTAGTACTCGATAATCCAATAATAGGATCCGGGATTTGAACCCAGGGCCTCTCCATCGGCAGCCGCATTTGCAACCACTCAACCTATGAGGTAAGTAGGAACTTGAATTTTTACATAAAACAGAAACATTGACTTTAACTTCGCTGTATTCAAGTGTAGCTTTACATTGGCTTACAAATCATAACGCAAACATAAGTTTCATTCTATGAATACAATCCAATTTTATGTTCTAAATTTTCCTAAGGACATTGTAAATGTAATAAATTGGAATGGGCATGTGAAAATGTAAAAAGGAATCCAATAATCAAAATTACGACGGGGAAAATGTACGCGTGTTTTCTTTGAATTAACAATTTTCCAATATCTTTCCGGCTATTTCGTTAAATTTATTTCGAAATCGTATGTTATTTGAATACATCGTAAGATTACAAATTCTGGTTTAGTTTTATTTTGTTATATACATATTCCCTATATTAAAAGTTTCTACTATTACATATTTTAGGATATCATAAAGTGGTTCGTGAGAATCTATCCTAGATACATGATTGTCATTGTATTATATAAATATTGTAAATTATTTGTGCTATGTCAATTTTGTACAAGCGCAATATGTTTTCATTATTGTATATTGAAAGTGTAAAGAACCTCCTAAGGTTACACAAAGGAAAGTATGTCATTACTCAGTTACTGTTTTAATTAATAAACAACAAGCTTACGAAGAGGAGAGACGTAAACATAATAAAATTGGTTGGATCGCTGTCTGCGGAGAGAAAAGCGTACTCGTAAATATGTTACTGGGCGGATTTATTAAGACACAAAGCGTTTGAACTCGGACCTTGGGGATATTGACTGAATACGCCCTCCCTCCTTTTCGAGGTTATTTTGTTTTTCACTCTTACTTTTTGTTTTTCCCGGCCATTGTTGCCATTTAGTATCAATTTCTCGTGCCAATTTTTTTCATAACTTTTTTCCCATCTATATTATCGTTCCGCTATTGGTCTCGGATCTCTCCTCATAATGATAGCGTTAAGGCCATACTCTGCCACGCTGGCTAAATGCGACTTGGTACACTTTACATAGCTTTGAGAACATTGCTTTATTTTGTACTAGCTGACCCGCGAACTTCGTACCGCCTAACAGTCAATGAAAAAAGTCAAAGAAAAACATGCATTTTCTAGATT
>DWTO01002387.1:0-14086 GCA_018244755.1 Jemadia pseudognetus
TCACCGAATTAAATGATTTTCAAATCACAGCTAATGAATGGCAGGTACTCGAAAAATTACATAAATTTCTAATAAACTTTAAACTTTTAAGTACAAAACTTGGTGGAGACAAATATGTTACATTACCGCTAGTCATTGTATCATTCAATCTTTTGCTAGATAAAATTGAATCTATGGTAAAACAGTTAGATGAGAAACCTAATCGATCTGAAGTGGATGAAAGGCTCATTCTAGCTTTCCAAGCAGCTCGAGACAAAATGCTTAAACATTACAAAAAGAGCAACTGGATTTATTGTACTTCTTTAATTTTAGACCCAAGGCATAAGGCTCAGACTTTTGACCTGACAATGTGGGGGAAGCAACTTAAAACAGAAAGTCTGCGCAAGTTCAATGAACTTTATGAAGAATATAAAAATCTACACTCACTGAACAAATCTCTGGAATTACCAGAAAAAGAAAATAAAGTATGTGATGAAGATGAAGACGTAATAGACTTTGATAAACTCTATGAATGTCCCTCGACGTCATCTGGATCTTGTCTTCAAGGCTTAGTGATAGACGAGTTGGAGGAGTACCTGAGAAAACCAAGAACTGCCAGCTCGGAAGACATTTTAGATTGGTGGAGGACGCATGAGACAGAGTATCCGATTTTATCGAAAATGGCCCGTGATTTTCTCTCAATACCTGCAACTTCAGTACCTGCTGAGAGGTTATTTTCTAAAGCATCATTAGTAATTAGAAAACATAGAAATAGGTTAAATGATGAGTCAGCCAGATGGTTACTTTGTATTAATTGTTGGTCAAAAAAATTGATATAAAGTATCATAACCTAATGATAAAGCTGTTGATTAGTGTTGTATTTTATTTTTTGTTCAAATAAATGATAAATCGTAAAACTCTTTTATTAAATTTCTTATAAGTTGAGGGTTCAATCTCTTTTTAGACAGATAAGTATTGTTCTTTAAAATACAGTCAAGTTATTGTAATTAATTTGTTTTTTTACATGTTTTAGCAAATGTAAGCTTATAAATCATAAATGTTTATTAAGAAACAGTTACTTCCATGGAAAACGACATATAGGTCAGTTAATTTTTCGAATTTCTTATTAAATCTTAAGTTATTTGTTAATCTGCTTGATCTTTACTATGGCTATGTTAATTCAAGCTCACAATGTTCCAATTCTAATACGTTTTTTTAAGATTTAAAGTAAACTTTAATAAATAGTAATAGACTAATAGGTAATTGCAAGACTTGCAAGACTCTTGCTGCAAGACCAAGACCAAGACCAAGACTGGGAGCGCAAGACCAAGACCAAGACCAAGACCAGGTGTATTGGGGCAAGACCAAGACCAAGACTGGCTAAGTCTCGTCTTGTTCTTGCATTTGGGCAACACTATTATATATACATATATTATACATATATTATATATTATACATGTATACATACATATACATTATATTGCGTTTGTTTTAGTTGTATAAATTTCTATAAATGTCTACAAAATATTTAAAAACATCCAGCATTTTATAATATACCTAATACGGGATTGTGATAAAAACGAACACAAATTCCGAAAATACACTAAGGACAAATAATTTTCAATTTTTTTTTCATATTTATGTTAATATTTATTTCTTTTTTATTCTACATTTTAGTATAGCAGGATACTAGGTTAGATGTTGCATTGAAAACAGTATTAACACGAATGTATTTCCCTGCTCCATTCTATTCCACGTACCTACATACTATCTCAGTTATCGTTATACACAGTATCTCAGTTAATCCACAAAACAGCATCCTATTTACGGGAGGAACATGAATTTATATGTTCCGGAACACAATTAGTTACCCGGCGTTATGCTCGAGTTGCCATCTAATTAATTTTGCCCGTGAAATCGCTTACCTACTGCCCGGCCCAGATACCCCGGCTTACGGTGAACATGAAATTAAAATTAAAATTCTTTTATACTAAGCCTAAATTAAAAATATATCTTTCTAAACAATTTTAATACTTAACGAAAATTTTATTACTGTAAAATTATCAGTATACTGACAAACTGTAATTTCATTAAATACGCAAAAGTAAGAATCTCGAAAGAGAATAAGGTTAAGCAGCAGAGTATAAGCAGCAGAACATTTCTGCAAACTATTGAAATTTCAGTAAGATAACTACGGAAAATTCTTCAATGATAGAATTTCGGAATACCTACGTCTACGATCTTAACAAGCCAAGTCGGGGCTAAGGGAATCCGGCAATGGCTGGGCTGCAACAAATTATACATTCTAGCTGCACCTGCCAGAAGGCAGAAAGTAATTGTTATTATTAGATTTACTGTATTTCTGACAAACTTTTCCGATTACTAGGAGCAAGAGGAAGCAGTGCGCGACCGCGTACAACTCATTTCTAGCAAGAGGAGTCTTTCAAGTTCTCGAAGATTAATCAATCTTCAAGTCCTACGTACAAGCACGCCGCTGGAACGTCCCTTTGTGTGGTGTCTCGAGACGCCTTTGTCACAGGGTCCTTTTATAGGCAATTCCCTCTTGAGCCTTTTGTGTTATAGTTTATATGCTGCTCGACGTTAGCAACGGTATTATTTAATAGAGCATAGTATGATAGCTTCTGTAGTTTTATATATTAGATGTAATTTTAACAAAACAATCCTTAACCCGCACGCCCAGCGTTGGAATGGATTGTGGGCATAGTCTCTCAGGGGAGGACAACGTCCAGCAGTGTAGTGCAATAGATTGATAATCATGATGGTGACGAATATAGCAATATTGATGACAATGATATGTCATTATCAACTCCTGTATTATTTGTCTACAATGCAGTGGTTTCGAATGACAAGCATTAAAGAAACCATTTACCACAATAGTAAACGGAGGCTATTGACAGATTTTGTAACGATTCTAAAACTCAACATCACGCCTGTAATTCTCGAAGAGGTAGGCATGTTTCTCCAGTTATATTTAGATACGTTTTACCAGGATATAGGGGGTGAGCATATGACCAAACACCGCGCACAAATCCAGATTCCAAACCATTAGTAGAAATTCTAAGAAAAATCCAATACCTCTCGAGCAGCAGTGGCGTTTTGTAACCCTTTGACCAATAAGGCAGTCATTAGGTGGATTAGAAAACATCTTGCAAAAAACTAAAGTCTGGTTTCGACTTCACTGGTACAGCAAGTGATAGGTATTTAGTTTTAGAAATGCCAATAAATTCGTGAAGCTGGCTGTGCGCGTTAGCATTCAAACTCCACCCGGTCTGAGTGGAGGCAAAATTGTAAACTATTAGGCTGGCGATGCAGTTTAATACTTGTGCTGATTTGTTATCTTATCGAAGTTTATTCACTTGCATTGAACATAGAAAATACCTATTTATTCTCTAATACATACATATCTTCACACCAGATCCCTCACGGGGTAGACGCGCGCTTCTTCTACATTCATCAATCTCTTCATACATTCACGCCGGTTTCGGAGAATATTTTGTAATATAGACGTAGTTTATATCTGGTGTTAAGTTATAAATTATTTTGTATTGCGTATTTAAAATGAATGAAGGTATTTTATTAATTTTCTTCTCTCTTCCTTTCCAAATATACTTATTGTAGTCGTTTGGAACAATGTGTTATTAGATAATTATGGACGTATTAAGTTGCGTGTACCTATTCATTGTACTCCAAACGAAACCCAGAATAAAATATGTCTGATACATCTGAAACTTTAATGATGAGTACATTAACTACGTAATATTAGATTGATTAAAATTATAGTAAGAATGATATAAAACAAAAAGGTGAGAATGAATAATGGTGTATTACGTATAATAACCAAAGATCAAACCACTGCAGAATTGATTGTAGGTTTTGTCGATTGGTGATTTTGTATGAAGAGTGAATACTTAGCTGTAATTTAGGTCACTAGCCGTCACAATTAGCGTCGAGTTCATTGATTTAAGTTCATCATTTGATTGTATGCACGGCACTTGAACCTACTCAATATCATTGTAAAGACACTAAATTTGATGCAGGTTTAAAAGATTTAGTTGGGTTTTTCGTATTGTATAGTTTAGTTATGAGGACATTTATGTAGCTGATAAGTAACTCAGCCTGTAAACGCTAACGGGTCTCTACGGCGCAATGAGGGGTTCATAGCAACTGATATAGCCGGTCCGCGACCTCAGCCACAATTAACTATCCCTTGACAATTGCCTTGTAAACTAAGATCCTTGCAATAGCACTGATAGGTATGGGTTTTATACTTTGACAGTGCGTAAATCGAAAGTCAGAATTAATATTGTACAAAGTACGTAATGAAGAAATTGCTGTAATACTGCGGATGACCATTCAAACACATTAGACTCCATGAAATTCTCAAATTCACTTTACTTCTAAATTACTTGCAACATCAAAATCTGGGTAAATGTGTATACGTAACATAGAAGCAGTAACCACATATGCACTGAAACACGATAATATAAAGAAGGTTGTTTGTCTCCACAGCGTCCCTACATATTGCAGCGCGACACAGACGAATATGCGTCGCTAGCGGTGGTCTTTGATTTACGAGCGCGCGCTGTACCTAGTACTTAACTCTGTTCTCTACATGCGGCGGTGAGGTGTTCAAGAGGTTAGACAAGATTAGCCTTGACGTAATACGTTACACGTCGCTGCATCGATCAGTTACTGTATTCGATGTATTGGTTGCATCTCGTGCAAATATCAGTGAGGTAATAGCATAGTTCCTTTACATATTTACATGCTTAATGTATTCATTATCATCTCATTGAGCTCGTCGTTATCATCATCATTATATCTCTGTCCACTGCTGGACATAAGATGTCATAATTCTATTTCCTACCTGACAAATATTCTTATCTCAGAAATAATTTCATCGTATCCAAAGTGAGAAACTTGCAATAAATAAATCTACGAACTAAACTTAATCCACCCAAAAACGAGTGGTTTTAATTCGTCTTAACTCGCTTAGTAAGAGGAATTGGTGGCAAGAATTCAAATCAGCTGTAATAATGGATCAATAGCATACATCTTGGAATATTGTTAACCGGTTAGTATTGGTCAAACGTGGGCGTGTGCTGCATTCCTCTGCCTACTTCTGCGAGGGATTGCAACCGTGTTACGATGGTATATTCAGTATTGGAAGTGCAATTTTGTGTTTGCTTTAAACTACAATAATTATACTCTGTGCCCAAGTGCCATGTTGAACAAATAAACAGAACATTACTCTGATATTGTATACCTATTATACAAGTACCTACATAGTAGATATTGTGCGAATGTAATAAAAGACATATCGACGAGTTTATTACGCTGAAAGCGTCCACAAAACAAGATGGGCGAGGGAGGGCGCCACTGGCTGAGTTTGGAGTCAATCACGAAGATGTTTTTGTGGGTCGTAAAATATACTATTTAAGAAGACGCCGTAAGCCACAAGTCATAAGAATTTCTATACCAATAATAATAAAAAAGTAATGGTTTTTGTACAAATTATTTTTATTACATAGATGGCAATTACTAACAACACAAATATATTATAGTACTGTTCGATTCCATTTACATTCATTGGATATTAAATCCAAAGTACCTATTGAAAAACGAAAACTGGATTTATATCCAATCTATAAAATATCTATAGGTCGTATAAATTATCAATTTAGAATTTACCATCAATAATATTTTATAATCCTTATTATTGTATGTATCATCACGCCTGTAATCCCCGAAGATATAGACAAATGAGTGTAGTTCACTCCCAACTTTCACCAGTTACAGTTACGTCTCACAAAATAAGTGATGAGCCTATTGCCATACACCGGGTACATATCCAGACACGGAGCCAATAATAGAAAATCTAAGTAAGAAAAATCCAATAGTGCCGGACTCGGGATTTTACCCCAGGAAATCTCGATCGGCTTTTGCACTTGCAACCAACACGACCAACGAGGTAGCCGTTTAGTTACCCACGGTACGTACGTAGGTATCTACTTAATTGTACGTGACTATGATTCGTGAACATTGAAAATTACTATCTGCTCCAAGTTATAGGGTAATCTAAGCAAACTGTAGTGGATGAGGGCTGAGGTATCGCTATAGTGCATGATTGCGATCGACGGCGGCATCCTGAGACGCGCACAAAGAGCCCGGGCACGCAACGCTAGAGATTGATTAACGCTCCTGCCTGTGCTAATGCTTTCAGGCCCAAGAGCCTATGTACATACAAACGGCTCAATGACACGGACCTATTGATCACCATAGCTATTACACGATCTACTTGAACCGGCTTCTTTCCGATGGTAAGCTTACGGTTACAATGCACTCGTAAGAGACTTTTCTTTTTACTCTATATCGTCCAGGTTTCAAAGACGCTGACGTGCCGGTTGGTGCAAACAATGGTAGATTACCTTTTCATATTATCGGACTTGATTGCTATTCTTGCAATGTAGGTAAACAAGACATGACTGTAGACGATCCGGAAACTATGCGAGGTTAAAAATAATATCTTTCTGATAGTTTTAAAGCAAATGCTCCCTTTAAAGTTAACACGTCATTATTAATTGACTTATGTCAGAATAGATTGGAAGTAACTGTCATTAAAAATTTAATACATCTGTCACACTACGAGTGTACTTTAAAATGTTAAATTTAAATCGCACATTATACATAATTATGTACCTACAATGTCTCTAAACCCTACTTCACTCATGTTTACACAGTATAAGAATTGTTTTACTATGTTGATGTTATAAATACATATATACTGATGTTATATATACTGCTCGGTATTTATTTTCCTTTGATTGTAATTCTTAATTGTTCCATAGGTACAGATCGCCTTTTCAATTGAATAACACAAGCTACTCGTATATTAACTATGTAACCTCCAAGCCTGAGTTCGGCGGCAGCTTGCGCGGTGCGCCGCCCAGTTCGCGCCACGCACTGGTAGGTCCCGGTGTGGGTCCTGGCCACACCGCGCACGAATAGCGAGCCGCCCGCGGTGCCGCTCACTACCGGGGTGCCGTCGTGCAGCCAGCGCAGGGACGCAGTTGCGTCGTTTGAACTGCAATTGAACCGCACCGTGCTACCCGCTTCCGCTACCTAGTGTCCCGAAATTTTTTACAAATTAAATTGATGTACGTTTTCTGTGCCACCTAACACTGTAAGCATAATAGTAAGTTAAAGTTTAATATGTATACGCACAGAGTTAGGTAGGTAGGGTAACTGAACGGATGAACTTTTATTAGCAGTAAAAATAATAATAACAATAATATGTTATAACAGTGAAGGAAAACTTCCCTGGGCAAACCTGCACCCCTTAAAGTTCATAAAAAATATTTTTTGAGGCGTGTCATGTTTATCAATTCGAACTAGGCAAGCATGGTAGACTAAGGCCTTAACTGTCTCATTCCGAGAGGAGACCCTTGTCAAACAGTGGAACAATAAAAGGGTCGAAAAAAAATGGATAAGTAATAGTACATTCAGATAGGTGAAGTTTCTCATGAGATAATTCCGCAGCATATGTGTCTTAACTATGAATTAGGGCTTTAAAATAGTGGCAGATTTAATACTGGACGTGAAAACTGTAAGGGTGATTTACCACAACAGCGGGTGCGATGGTAACGGTGAGCGCATCTTCCACATCTACCCGCGTTTGCGCGGTGGCGTCGCCGAACACGTTGTAAGCCTTGCACAGCCACGCGCCGGCCGCGCGGCGCCCGCGCGCGCACAGCGCCGCGCCGCCCGCCAACAGCCACACGCCGCCCGACGGCTCCACTGGCTGCAGGCGCCCGTTCAGCTCACGGTACCACCTTATCAATTTACAACGCTAACTCAACCGAACTCACAACCTCATAATATTATAAAATATAAAAAATCTCTAGATTGTTTGTAATTAAGACTTTTAGCACTCGTATAGCTAAGTCTTTCCAACACAGTACTTACGTGTACTGAGGAGAGGGATATTCTGAAGCTACACAGGGGATGCAGAAGTCAGCACCGGCTGGCACGGACACGTCGGTCGCCGTAGCGACGAGGCGCGGCGCGGAGTTCGTGGAACTGGCTGCAAGATAATAATTATGCCTTAGAATCCATAACACGTAGACTATATGATGGTCCGGTGTTCTAGTCAATGATATATCACAATTTGGTGATTTATTTTATTTATTTATTCGTTTACTTCTTTCTTTTCTTTGACGGTTTTCTTATTACTTTAATTTTCCGATTGATTTAAACTTTAGTATAGGATATGCCATAGCGTTACGCTCCTTTGTAGTGTATGCTGATACTCACTAGTGAGCGTGAGGTGCGCCGGACGCGCGCGCTTAGTGGCGGCGGTGAGCGCGTGACGCGCGAGGCAGCCGTACGCGCCCGCGTCCGCCGCGGACACGTCACGGATCAGCAACGCGTCGCCCGCCACCACATAGCGGGACTCTAGTCAGTAATAGAAGTAGAAATAAAAACCCGCTGGTATTGGTGGCGGTATGTTCGATACTTGTTTAATAGTAATTAAATCATTGAAGTGAACACACGTTTGTTTCTATAACACGTCGTCCCCACAAAGAAAAAGTAACCTTAAAACACACCTACAAAGAGTGTGATGCGTTTATGGTTAAATGTATGCTACGGATTAACATTACTGTGTATTATTAAAATAATATATGTCCGTGTAACTAATGTTTAAAAATTAAATGTCTTTTTTAGTTCACTCACCTTTTCCCTACATGCTAATATTACAAGAGGTGTTGTTTGGGGCTATTCTTTAGCGACCCGTGTAAAATATGGCCATTGCCGCACAAATGAGATATTACTTTAATTAATATTACTTCGTTCGCTCATAAACATGCCGAGAAAACCTTCCTAGGAACGTTAATTAAAGCTTCTTCTTTCCCATATATTCTGCCTGCGTTACTCCGCGATAAATTCATTTTAATTTCATTAAAGTTCTGTAGCCGCTCGTTCGAGTCACAGAGCTTTAGACCTTCTACTGTTATGTGTTTAGTATGTTCAACTAGGGTGATAATGTATTGAATAAATTGGAAAGTTTTAACCGGTAGTGAACAAAAGTTGCAGTAGGGAATGAGAGCGGCCAATTGTGAACGTGTCATGGCTTATTAAGACGTAAATGATTAAGATATTCAATACTGTGTTTAGTGTTCGAATAATATTCGCATTAAATATGTACCATCCACGAAAATGTTAACCATATTACCTATGACATTTTTGTCGTTCCCAAAATCATTATAAAAGAATACTATTAAATGAACTGAATTTGTGATCACAACACTTTCTAAATATAATTTGTATAATTAGTCATCACAAGAAGTGTTATAAAAGTTCTTTGTTTTATATACTAGAGTGTACATGTCGCGGAAAATGCAGTTTTTGTATATTATAACTTATACATTATTTTCAACTAATACCTACCTCTAGATTTTGACTTAATTAAAAAAAATATTTTTCAACTTTAACAACTCGTGGTAAGTATACGTGTAAGAAGATGTGTGTTCGTAATCGGTTAGCAGCGGCTACCGCGCTGATAAATTAATTATAGGGCAGACATTGAGCGGGCGGCGGAGATTTATCTGCGCGCCGGACGCCTCGTGTTCCGAAGATTTATGTCTGTAGCTCTCCAATTAATAACGAGCTCGCATTTATTGCCGGTTTTTATAAAAGCTGGAACTTTACGCCACAAATTTTCTTGGTAATGTCCCTTCATATTAAAGCTTGCGTTGTTGCAGCCCAGACGCGATCAAATCCATGGGATCTTCTTGTTTCCGACCACTAAGCAGTTAATGTTCAAGAATTCGAAAGTCCACCAACCGTGTTTATGGTTTTGGTTACAATCCTTGTTTAATTATAATAGTCAATATGTCAACAAGCACGCCCACGATACATTTCTTGGTAACTTGTTAATTAAGCATTGTCACGGTTATTCAGGCAACATTTAGTTCTAAGCATTATGTATGCAATATTTGCTATGGAAATGTACGTGTCCTGTTAGTTATCGGAAATGACACAATAATAATTTGGTGAGTTGTTAGTTTCCTTACCGGGTGTGGGCGGGTCGACGTGCAGCACGCGGTCGCCGCGGTACCACAGCGCGGGCGCGGCTGGCGCCCCCGCGGCCCGGCAGCGCAGCGCGGCCACGCCGCCCGCCGCCGCCGGCTCCGCACTCAACGTTGCTTCCCAACTGACGTCTGGCACTACACAAGTATTTATTGTATTTGGAAATACGAATCATGATGTTTTCTAAACATTTGTTAATATCCGGATAAATGATTTAGAAGGTATACTATATACTATACTCGTATACGAACTTATAATTAATCAGTTCCGTTTCCATTCTAAAATGTATATAACGTTTTGTTCTACTTAGAATATAAGAGCGCGTTAAATCATACTGATTATTATGTTATATAATGTTTTATGATCGACTTCTGATTTAATATAACATGACAAGGGCAATACGTTTTGAATTATTATTCGATATGTAACTCATACGATACAATATACAACAACTGACATACAATAACATGGTAGTTACATTTTCATACCTGGTTCTAGCACTACATCCCTGGATAACAGCGTTCCGTGCGCGTTGACTACGCGACACCGCACTACGCTCGCCGCGGAGAGGTCGCCACTGTACGCCTTGCTGCCCAGTAACTCCAGAGTGCCATTACTGTGTACGCGTCTGAACAAAAGTGATCAATGTACATCATTGACTAAAGATACACTAGCAAATAAATCGTTGGAGTGCCTCGTGGTTATACATATCTTGCCGCTCGCGTTTAGCCTCCAAATATTGTTTTGACTATTATTTTGTGAGCCCGTAACATATGTTAAGATTATTAATACTCACAAATTCTGTATACATTTGACTGCTAATCGTAATAATAATAATAATTTTGTCTTACAATAAAGCAATCGATATTATTTCTGTATAAATAACTCTGGTGAACGACCTTTTCTTTTGTCATTATTAAAAATCGTAACACTTCCGTATTCAGATCATTTACTTTATTCGTTGTAATGCTCATTCTGAATTATGACATTTCCACCAGTTGAACGGATAATATGCTCCATGGAGCAATATTTAAAGCAAAATGGCGGATCGTTAACGCGGACGCGGATCGAGTCGGCGACAATGGACGCGTCCGTCTCGCCGGTAATTACACGCCGACAAATTATGATCACTCGCTTCATTATAACTTTTACAACGGAGAAAAATTAGCTTCATTAGTGATGTTTGTTCTAGCAATGATAAATGCGCGCCATTTTTATTGGCGTCCGCGACGGGGTGGCGGTGGAGTAGAAACTTTGCACATTACCATTATTGCCGGCTCGTGTCCGGTGGCGTTCGTGTCTTATCCGCAGAGCCTGTCGTTAATTCGAGTTAGCACTGCTCTGCCGGCTATAGAAATCCTCCGCACTTGTAAATTTCAGTTTCAATTGTGATATAAAGTTATTGGTATTGAAATTCTCTGATTTACCTCTATTGGTAACTAATATAAAATCGATATAACATGATTGGGTGGTAATCGTTAATGAATATTAATCTTTAGCTTCTGTTTGTCGTTCTGTTAAGTGATTATTGATTGCCAATTTCCTCACATAAATATATATAGCTATCCTATTGCATCTCTGTTTTATTTGTTTTGTAATTTATTTACTCTACTTACGACATAATTGAAATGCATAAAAATAATCTCAAGTCATAGATCACTAGGTGCTCTCTACCTACCCCTCAAGGAACCTGGCGTGACGATTATTATTATCATTTAAAATTGAACTTCTTGTAGAAATACATAAATTCGTTATATATTTTGTAGTTGGCGTTTTTCTACTGAATGACTGAATAAGGTTTTCCAATATCACGCCAGCCGCCAACAGCTGGCACACTGCGGCGGTACAATGACACATGAAATACGTATATGAACTACGCCAAGTTAACCAAAGTGTGACATTATTGTCTGTAAGCATCTGTAAGCTTTTTGTAAAGAACAACAAATGTCGAAATGTTTTTTAAAGCTGTAATATTTAAACGTTTTAAATGAAACGTCTGCAAAACTACTTAACCGTTAGAGGACAACCACTTACCAATACAATACATGTGAACGAGATATTGTAACGAAATTAGGGTACCATTGCAATATTGCATAACTAAATAATGAAAATCATTATAATTGTGACAATAAACAACAGATAATATATTTCTTTTCGTACCTAATTCCAGGGACATCTGTCAGTGGCGAGCCATCATCAGCAAGCCACGTGACGCGCGGCGGCATGTTCCCGCGCGCAGTGCACGGCACGCGAGCGCCTCCAGTGGTGGCGTAGCGCACCAGGGCCGGCGGTTCGGATACGAAAACAGGTCCGAGCCGGATTGGGCCTTGTGACGAAACCGCTACAAAATTCCCACTTACATAGTACAGAACAAACTCAAATAAAACGAAAGAAAAGGGCTATTGATCTTAAATCGAAATAAATTTAATGATACATATAATTGCATACTAGTTGTAAGCATTACATTTGTTAACATGTGTGATATATTCGTATGTATAATCGTATAAATAATTTTGTAACAGACGATAAGTTGGCAACTTTAACAAATAAGCCCCCGACAGCGGTCAGAGTTTTATCCCGGGACGTAGACACGGTATAATACAGTTGTGCGAATTCTTCCCCGCAAACAACGGCTAACTTTAAGCCACTTAAAAGTCTAACAGCAAAAGTGGAGTTTGAAACTGTTTGACCTAAAAAACTGCCGTCGTGCGACTAGTGTGTCGTCTCGATCGTTCTCTCTCGTATAATTTTATTAAGTAACTTAGAAGCTGCTTATCACAAATATTTTGTGTTATCGCATTATATCGTATATGAACACAAGAAGGAAACGAAGGAACGAATTCAATAAGTCACTTCTGGTGTGAACAAATCCAGAACTTCGTCGCATTCCAGTTATAATAGAGTCACAGCAATGTATTTATGAAGCGAGTGTTTAAAATTAATTCGCCGTCTTAATTCGTACATTTGATTTAGTTAATTAGAGCGAGCGTGCGGATAATAGGCAATATCGCGTAACGAAATTGATTTAATCAAGCAGTGTTTCAACGAACTCAATTTCGGAGTTGTAAGGTTTATAAATAGAACGGGGTAGGTAATTGTGCGAGTGTTGTTTAAATGGCGGCCAAATATTGGAAAAGGTTGCGCGGCCTCCATCAATGAATACAGTAATCTGGGAGTACCGTCAATGGCGGGAAATTGATAGCTCGGTAGTGGCCGGGGACCCCCCACGAATATCTGAATTGAAACATTGTTATAAAACTTGTCTTTTTACGAACGATTGGTTCTAAATACTTCTATGCAATTCAATTCTTGAAAGTTAACGAAAACTTTCAAGAAGTAGCAAATTAGTTTCTTTTGTAGCGAGTGTTTTAAAATGTAAAATAAAATGCAAATTTAAAACAGTTTACGAGCATCAATTTTAATACTCACTTTGAAAGATCAAATACCAAGTAAATAGAAAAAAACACATTATCGTGTAATGATGTCTTCAGTGAAGGCGGCTACCTGTTGGCAAGGGAAAACAACACAATTAGATTCTATTACAAAAGATTCTCCCAGGAGCTTGCGCAGAAAATGTTGGAAAAAAGTTCATTTTGGTGTCGTGATAGTGAAAATAAGAAAGAGAGACCTTAGTACGCTAGATTAAAGTTAATCTTACTTATGTATATTCTCAATTTCCAGTGAATAATTTTTTATACAATATGTAATTTGTGACCGCCTCATTAGTCATGTTGGTTGCAAGTGCGGCTACCGATCGGGAGGTCCTGGGTGCGATTCCCGGGTCGAACACTACAAAAAAATTCTAATTCAGATTTTCTAGTAGTGGTTCGGAGACTGGGTATGTGCCTGATGCATGGCAATAGGCTCTCCACTTATTCCATAGTGGGACATAAACGTAGCTAGTGAAACGTGGGAGTGTTCTGCATTCCTACGTCTACCTCTTCGGGGATTACAGGCGTGAAGTTACGTTTTGTGTAATTTGTGTAATTTCCCAATC
>DWTO01002388.1:0-14086 GCA_018244755.1 Jemadia pseudognetus
TCATACAAATATTATTCCTCATTATTTTCTTCTCAATACATGTTGATTGGTTAAAAAATATTGTGATCCTATACGAAACTATTCAAGAACACATTCTTACTCTTCATATATTACATTGCTATACTTAGTAACATAATACAATAGTAAGTATTACGAGTATATAAATGTGTACAATTGTAGTTATTATGTCTAAAAGTAAACATGCGAAATTTATTTGATTTGGACTGAAACAAGATTGAATAAGAAACGATTTGATTGTATTAATTTTCTTCTGCTCGCGACGTCTCCTATCATCTAGACAGTATTATATGTGATTAGGGACCCTCTTGCACTTTCAAACCTATAATATGTGTAGTATTATAGGTTAGTATTATAGGTAACCTATAGTATGTATATGTTTTTACCATACCGTTACTTATGATCCAATGATTTGGCACGTTTTGTACGTATTGAATGACCTTTTCATTAATGTAGGATGCGTATCGTACCCATATTTTTTGTTTCCATTTAATAAAATTTTATAATCTTTAAAATTTATTCTTTATTCCCTACGTACTCATATTATTAAATTTACCTTAGTGATTTTCATCTAATATTCAAACAGAAATTGACTGCGGCGTTGATCGTATTGGCTGCAAGGCTACTGTCGATCGAGAAGTCCTGGGTTCAAATCCCGGGTTGGGCACTACTAGATTTTTCTAATTTAGATTTTCTAATTGTGGCTCGGAGTCTGGACATAAATATGTCTGGTGTATGGCAATATACACACCACCTATTCCACAGTGGGACGTAACTGGTGGTAACTGGTGAGACGTGAGAGTGTACTACACTCGTCTGCCTACCTTTTCGGGGATTACTGGTTTGATGTTACGTGTTACGTTACAAACAAAAACTTATAATTTAGAATTTTCTTACCAGCACAACATATTTTTGTGTGTGAATCGTTACTTTTTATATATAAGATTAGAGAGCTACATTTCTTCTAAACTTTATTTCCAGCGTACAATTAAGGGTATTTATACCTTTACAGTACTTATTCGCGAGTTTCGTATAATTTTTCAATCACCCGGTGTTTGCTCAAACAGATATTGAAAGAAGGATATCTTCGCTGCGGCATTAGCATCTTGACGGGGTCTTAGGGAAATTTTGTTCTAGCGACTTTTTTAATATTCACAAAATACTACTAACCATCATACTTAAGAAATAGGTCACTGGAGCGACAGCGGGTCGAGATCCTTTGTCACTTGTCAAAAGTAATAAAGGAAACATTATGTACAGCAAATACGTTACAACTACCATGTAATTTTCTTTATGTATCGTTCGTTTTGAAATTAGATTTGAATAAAAGAACTCTTCACTTAGTATGTATGTATATTACGTAGTAATATTAAAATTTATATGTAGTTTCATTGATAATTTAAGTACGGATTTAGTTTTTGTCAAACAATAGTCTAGATATTATATTTACTATACTTAAAATAACGCGCCGCGTGTTACAGTCATAATTGTGTACCTCAAATACAACAAAAGAAAGGACCGAACTTGATACAATGTATGTTGGACTTGATATAGCATGCAAACGCTTACTTATGAATCATATGCGATACTTAAACAGAGAAATAAGGGGTGTTAAATATAAAGTTTATGTAGCATAAAAACACGAAAAGGACATGCTAAGTGTCGTGTTTTATTACGAAACAAACTGGACTGGAAATAAATAAATAAACAAATAGCTGGATATGGCAGGCCGAGGACAGGGCGCGATGGCGCTCTTTGGGAGAGGCCTATGTCCAGCAGTGGACTGAAATGGGCTGATGATGATGAAACTAGATTGTACATAGATACATATCATCACGCCAGGACCCTAACGGGGTAGATAGAGAGCACGGATTGCCAAAAACAATGCAAACTGGATTGTAATGAAACAAATTAGAGGAATAATAATGTAAAGTATGCTGTTTTTTAGCTGACGGAAATTTTAAAACTTTATGTGTATATTCCAGCTCTATATAAAATAAACAATAAAGATGTTATAACTTTTCATTTGATTCAGAAAAGAAATTTCGAATGGAGAAATTCTTAAAATTTTATGATCTTTCTAAAAGTATACGGCTATAAGAAATATGTATCGAACTGCAAGTTTGCTGCTACGACACAACACCGGAAGCGGTAAACAGGTATGTATACATATAGTTTTATGCGAAATGTTCTTTGTGCATTTTGCTCCAGTTCTATATACTGGAATATTGCATGTTCTTGCATGCATGCATTGCTTGCATGGATGCAGTAAGATACATGTATGGACATTTTATAAATAGTTCTATATGGCAACGATTGGCAAAATGTAGTCTGATAAGAATATCAGCACTAGAAAGTGCTCTGGGTTTTCTTTGTCACCTACCCGCTTATGAACGGTGTGTATGTTGATGTACCCACAACAGCTGAAAATAATTAATACAATAATATATATTATCTTGATTCAAAGGAACGAAGTACCACTTTCGGGATTTGTATTTTTGGTACCTGGTTAATTTATCGATATAAAACGGTTTACTATGCGAAGACCGCGGACCGTGGGCGGACAGCTCTACTGTCCGTTTTACCTAATATTTATACGTATTTATACTGACAATATGTGCAGAGTTAATGGTCTGCTCCGTTGAAACTTGAACCAAATTTCGGATGTTACTCCAAGTGGTACAAGGAATAAATTGAACACAGATTTATGGAATAAAGTTTAACATTTTTTTTTCAACACCCATACATTTATTAACCATAGTTATTTTCGATAATAGAATAGAATTTCGTTTGATTTAAAACAAATGTTTCTGTTTAAAATTTATAGCTAAATTACATACATTTTTTATTTCATGATTACATCCGATTCCCCAAACGGATTGAATGTCATCGCTTTTCGCAAACAACCTGAAGCTAATGTTCGTTGGATAGCGAAAGTTTACGATTCAAGGAAAGCAGTACTCGGCAGCGTAACCACTACGTCATGTATCGCAAGTATTAACGGGCATGTGTGACATATTCTCGTAGTGAGCTCGTTTTACCTACGTGTAAATTACAATAATCTCCCTTATTTTAGTAAACATAATGAATTATGTTATTTTTAATAAAGTTGTTATTTCTAATAAAGTTTTTGTCGACGTCCTTATTATTGTTTTTATTTACCGATATATTTAACTTTAATAACAAATTGCAAACGTGATGAATATTTAATTTATAATAAAAATTTCTATAACGATAAACAGTACAACGGGGGTATCAGCGCAATCGAACTCTGAGTTCACAGGCTCATAATAACAATTAGGTAATAATAAGCTTAGTCCGGATTTCTGAAATACATCGGTTTCAATGTGTACGCATTACATGGACCGTTAAAAGTTTTTTTTTATATTTTACATAAGGTCACCTAATTGATTCATATAATAAGATAAACTATAAAAGTTGGTAAAATTAATTACAGAGAAAATATCGAAGGAAAATGTTCTTGAGAATATATTTTATGGGCGCTGAAAGTGAGTTTCTGCTAGCTGCTTTAAAAGATTAAAAGTTTAGGGGAAGCGTTGGACTTGGGTGATACAAAATGGGGCGCGATTCAGCTTCCAGCGGGCCGGCCTGGTCGCCGCAGTCGCGCCGAGCGCCCGTCGCGTCACCACGTCGCGCTTCGCTACAGCCCATTCAATCAATATTATCGTGCAGTCGAACATACGCGTTTTTATCGCTTCACGTAAACATTTTATGACTGTTTAAAAGTTTTATTACTACGTATCACAACATCATTGTACTACTCCACTTTTCCAATCCGATTCACTGTACCGGTGAGTGCGAAACATTGAAACAAACAATGTTTAAAATCTCGCGCTAACTGGAACAGCTGATTTTTACGCGACCGGACCTCGGTTACATTCACGCCGAAGCGCGTACATTTAGATTATCTCGTTTTGTATCTAAATTTATGTGCATTTTGTCAAGCGATGTTTCCGTTCGAATTGTAAATTAAAGAAATCTAGAATCTGACGTTCGGAGAGACGATGTCGCGGTCGCGTTAAGATGGCGTGTGCGCATGCATGGTGTCGGCGTCATTAATAGATCGTGTGAAATATGTCGGTAGATTGGAGACGCATGCGAAGGTCGGGGTTTGCGTAGAGTCGCTCTGGGGAAGTTGGCAAGCGACATGCGCGTGACGCGATAGTCGTGTGTCGCGCTGTTAGTCGTAACCCCGGGGCCAGGGGACATGTGCGCGCCATGGACTACCAGTGCGTTGTCGTTTACACGGTCATCAACATCGCGCCCCCGCGCCTCGCGGCGCAGACGGCGGACTACGGCGACGGATGCATCACGTGGTTTAAAAATAAAATCAAAAGGTTAGTAGTATTGTCAACCGAAAAATATAGTAAATTTGGTAATTACATATAAATGAGATTTTTTATTATATTTTAGTTCTAATAGTTATTGAGTGTTATATGTACGAAGATAATTTACGAATCGATATACCTACCATAATAGCAGTGTACGAATATTATTATAAAAAAGGTATACTATAAATTCAAATTCGGAAATCAAAACAATATTGTATTTAGAGTATTCCTACGCCAGCAAAATTTTAAAAGATAAGCAACCTGATGTTTTTTTAGTTAATGCAATTTCCGGCTCATTTGTACGAATACTGAGAAATGTATCGAAAATTCCACTGGGCTTAACACATGCACCATCATATATTCTATTTCATGAATCTGAAAATTTTTTAACATTTTCAAGTAAAACGCCTCTCAATGTTTTATGAATTTAAACGTTTATTCTAATTAAACACGAAATTCGGTTACGGGCGGCAAACTAATTTCGAAGAAATATGTTTGTTACAATTCCTTCATAAAATTAAATATCACATCAACGTCGGAACCAGCGAAAATACTGTGCTTTGTTCAGTTGACTAGACAGTACTTTCATTTATTTACTGACAACATCACATAATGACAAAGGGTTAATCAATAAAGGTTATTGATAGGTATATCATTCATTTTTGTAAAATACACTACAATACAATACAATAGTCTACAAGGTGTAGGTATTAATACTTTATAGGTAGGTCCCGACTGGTAATGAGATAACATTGTTATGTCATCAAGTAATTACCAATTGATGTTGCATAGGTGGGTATGTAGGTGTACCGTAGTTCAGAATATCGCTAATAATATCAATCAGAATTAACAAACTCGTATCAGCTAGAGACTTATACCCAGCACAGCTTACTAAACGCTCTACAAATTTCCATACTTAAAGTTGTACGAATATTAATAATTACAAAGACAACGCCCCCTTGTCGTGTCCAAGCAGCAATTTGGGGAGACTGAATAACTGTGTTGTAAGCAGTTACAATTAATGTGCTCCTTGTTACAATGACCAATCTCGTGGTAATTAGAATTTTAGTTCATAGAGTTCTATCATTTTAAAGTAGGTTGAACCTTAAAGAAACTAGTATGTTTTGCCACTTAAGTCGAAAATATTATCAAATATCTTTACGCATGTTTTATATCTAAACAAAAATCACTGAAATGACATTTAGATGAAGTTTCAAATCAATGTAATAATTGATGAATTTTTGTAGAATTTCAAATCAATGTAAAAATATTTGGATTAATTTGTGAACTGACGACTGTAACTAGTAACTGAGGTGAAAACGGCCCGAGAAGGTCAATAATGACTATCGTATAAGCACAGCCCAATAGGTCGAAGTGATAAAAATATCCCAGAGGGCTTACATATCCAAACTATCGTTGACGCCTTATCATGATTGTTTCTATTCCCTTTGAGATTACATAGAGCGGTCGGTCTGACTCCAATCTTATCGTTATGTAACCGACTACCGTGCTGAAGGATTTGTAGTGTTCGTACATATAATTTGGGTGTTCCTTTGTTTCGAGTTGGCTTCATCAATGTCCAGCCAATTATGAGTAAATCAATATAAATCAAATAGAATGTAACAAATCCAACTAAATGTTTAGCCATAGATGCTGCTACGAGATAAATACGGTAAGGTAAGGTTCATGTTATACGAATTAATAGTAAAATAGGTTTAATTTGTACGTAATAAATTTGTGCTATGTATGATATCATAAATTATCGAGGGAAGTTGAACGGCTTCAAAAGCAGTGAATTAAAATTATTTAGTAGGTATACGAACTGGTTATCGGTGGGAACTACGAAGAATTTAAACTATTTTATTATTACCTTGTATAAAAGTTAACAGGAACGCTTTGCCTCAACTTATATATTCATCATACTAAATCATGTTTGACTTGTTTCATAAAACTTAATCGAAATTGAAAATACGCCATTAAATTTAGTATTCAGAAGAATTTATTTTATCTGCAACACTGATTGAATGCATTACGATAAAGATAATTTATTTCACTGCGCTGAAGACAGCTGAATTATGGTATTATATTCAAATAGACATACACACACGAATAATCTCTTTAGAAGTATCTGCATCCGGCTGGCGTGTATGAAGAACGTGATGAATGTACTAGAAGCACTTGTAGACCAAACTGAATATATTTGAAACTCAGTGTTCCCTACGTAACTCGTAAGAGATTTGGCATGATTATATAATAATATTAAAACCCATCTGTTATCCGTGTTTGTAATATATATAAATATGCAGTCAATCTATTTTTATATGTTAAATATGGATGCAATGTATACCGTTGAACCGATTTTGTTAAAATTTGGTTTATGTATGTAGGTATGTCAGTATTTTGATCTTTGGTGAGCAATTCAGAATTATTTAGATTCATTTATAAATGAAATTAGGAGAAACAACAGCTTTTTCTAAACATATATATTTTGTGTATTTTATTTTTATAACATTATTTTCTATGTATTTGGAGCACAACTACCACTAATTCTGTTCTAACACTAGTTCTGCATTCCTCTGCATACCTCTTAGGGGATTACAGGCGTGAAGTTACGTAACTACCGCTAATTTCATGACAATATATATTTGATTTAATTACTAATATTGTGCTGGTTTTTTAATTGAATATCAAGCAAATTTTGTTTGAATACCATAAGTCGTTACTCCCAGTTAATTTTCTTTAATGTATAAATCGAAAACAATAGAACGTTTGAATAATTTTGTACCTCGTTTGGGTCGTTAGTGAACCATCGGACCAATGGATTATTATTGGCTTACACCTTACGACCTCTCATAGACGCGGAAAAAAATCATGACGTCGTGCGATATAAAAAACCTCGCTACCAATTTCATTATCCTGTAACCTTTTATATTTCCTACTGATTTGATCCGGTGCCTACAGTTTGGGGACATAAAGTGTTTTTCAATCCCCTCTATCGTCCGAAATGTTTAACGATTGTCATAAAGATAAAAATTGGTGCTGTTTATAGTGCTCGTACACGTAAAACTCATAGAAAACACCTTAGACAACAAACTTTTGAAATTAGAATTTCTGGAAATTTTGTGTACTTCGCAATTTGGTAAGAATAAAAAGAATGAAAAAGATTAATTATTCAGACAGGTACTTTAAAAACTTTTCGCAAAAACAATTCCTTTCTTGCGTAAAATAACGTTGATTACACCGTTGTTTGTGAATTCAAATGTCCATCTGTTAAAACGGTAAATTGTAATTCTTACTGGGCATTTATAAATTCATTACTCGGATTGTTTATACCGGTCACATTTACTGAGCAGCCCTGTATTTCAAAGGATAGCCAGTTAGTTTCCTTAAATGGGTGGGTGAAATACCATTATGAATTTGATTTTTTTTTTGGAAATTAATCACTCATTCGCCTGTTTCGATAATTTAAAATCAGACGTATATTAACCTTTAATTTTAAGTCGGAAGTTTGCATGTACACTTTTACGGAAAAAATATTTAATTAAGTAGAAGAAAATGCGGATAAGGCAGAGCATTTTAGTGCAATACTCGTTTTTCATACCGGAGTTCCGAAACAATGTCAGTTGCAAAATTATCTAGGAGTAGGTAAGCTTTTCTTATGAAACTTAGTAATCTTGAGCAGACAAATTTTAGTGAAATTTGGTTACCATGAACATAGGTAAAAAAATTGTGAACATTTTAAGAAGGAAAAGTCTTGTAAGCCCTTCTTAAGACTACAAATTTCTTAATTAAATTGAGGTTAACTTATTACGCGAAAACGAATTAAAGAGACTGACGCGGTGAGACATTTCAATGAGTTAAGAAATTTATTATAAATAATAATATACCCATTTTGGAATCACCAAAACCGAACGGCGCTATTGCAATGGACAATAAGAACATAACCAATTTACCCGATGTTATATTTTTTAAGAAAATTTGTTGCAGTTTGTATTAACTGTTCATACGTACAAAGTTTAATAATCGTGGATTGAATTCTAATGCCACCTTAAACAACTAGTTGTCGTATAATAGATTATTATGGTGAACAATAATGTGTAGTATACAGTAACATCGCTCGAATAGGTATTTCTGGCATGCTATTGTGGTAACCAAGAATGCCACATAACATCAGTTACATATTTTGGAAGGAATACTTGTATCTGACATAAATTTTGAATATCACTACATCTATTTACTGTTAAGAAACAATGAGGATTTTTCGAAGGCGATATATCCTTGTCGATTTGAATACAAAATGTTTAATCTCTTAACGAACGAATGTTTAATCAACGATGTTATCTGAATTATATAAACGCAAGTAAAACTCATATTGGTTGTATTTTGAGACGCTCTACGTAAAAATAAATAGAATAGTGGTTTACATAAAATATATTGAATACTGAAGTAAAATACATGAATGTACTTAATTACATTTACGTAACATAACTTAATACCTAGTCCAAATTAAAATGAACTGAAAAATGACTTACATTTATCGAAATAATAACACAATTCGATAATAATGGAATGTCAATTTTAATCGAGGTAATTCCACGAATTATAATTTGTAAGTGAAAGTTACTGAAAGGTTATCAATTTGAATATTTCTAGAGAATAAATTCGGCTTAATTTATTTATTTATTTTTCATTCATGTCAGGTTTCACAGTAACTTTTATGACATTACCAGACAAATTAAACTATTTTTATTATAGGTATTATGTTTAGGTTTCTTAAAGCCTTTGTGAGCCACTATATCAATATAGTACCTACCTAGCAAAAAGTGTCTAAAAAAATTGTGGTTATAAATAATTTTACGTAATTGAAATAACTGGCAAGAAACTAATACAAAATAAGCGATGAGCATGCTTGGTCACTGGCAAAACGAATAAAAACACTCTGCGGCTATAAATGTACTCAGTTCAGAAAACCAGAGTAGTGTTTAAAGTTAAGTCGTAGCTATAAAAGGCCAGAAGTCATAAAATCTTTGTTCCCGCCTGCCTGAACAACATACTTGCAGGAAATAATCAAACCTTACAATGTTTCGAGTAATGAGCGTCTCCAGTTTTACTTCACAAAAATATACCTATATAACGTGAAGAAAAATGTAAATGCAAAGCACAATACATTTACTCGTACAACAAACGATCGCAAAATATTCAACGACGATTATGTTTAATGTAGCCGTTTATTCTCAAAGTACCTACAAGTTCACCTTGTGGACGTAACGATATTAGACCAACTGAAACGATGTGGAGCAGTTATTAAATCCGCACATTGTGATATTTCAAAACAATATCAGGCTAAATATCGATGCGAATAACGTTGTTTGTTGTTTCAGAGCGGTAGCAGTATATCTTCAATCATTGAAGCTTACGCCAAATAGCGGTGTCATACACGGCAACCTGGCATGTTTATACTACAAGCAGGGCTTCATTGACCTTGCAATAGACACGTATCGACGTGCTATAGAATTACAACCGAATTTTCCCGACGCTTACTGCAATCTTGCGAATGCACTCAAAGAGAAGGGCCTCGTTACTGAAGCTGAAGAGTGTTACAGCAAAGCTTTATGCCTATGTCCCTCCCACGTAGACACTCTCAATAACCTTGGTAATGTTAAAAGAGAACAAGGAAAAATCCAAGAAGCCATCCGTCTTTACCTAAGGGCCTTAGAGGTGTTTCCGAATTTTGCCGCAACTCACAGCAATTTGGCATCGCTATTGCAACAACAAGGTTAGTAATTATAATCAGAGTGTTGAACTAATAATATTCGTTTGCACCGGAATTATTTTTGATTTACTTTGTAGCACTCAATAATAAACTACTTGCTCATTTTTATTGTGACATATGAGTACGCTTGTTCTTAAGTTAAAAAGTAAAGCATTATATATTTACAAAAAAAGAGATATACCTATTTAATAAAGGAGATAAACAAGGAGGGATATTTGGCATTCCGTACTTCCTGCCTACCCCGTAATGGATCTGGCGGAAAATTATTTATGTTCATGTATGTGCATGTATGCTTACAAGCTTTTGTTATATTACTTGTTGATTTTAAAAATATTATATTGGAATAAATTGACGTTATGAAGACTACAAAAGCTAATAACTTAAACAAAGAAATGGAACGGAAGAATTAAAAGTGAACAGTTGATCCGACAGATCCGACAGTTGCTCGTTGTTGTATTGATTGGATTCTATCATTCTCAGCTATTTACTTCCGATCGATTTTTTTCTGTAGAGAAAGAACTTCGAAGATATCCGCGTTTATTCCAATGTCCGACGTTTAATAAACTGCAATAAATTTTTAATCAATCTATTGCCTCTTATGAGCCTCAATAAATATTATACATTGTTGTCATCAATAATTAATGATTTTTTTAAATATATCTTAAAATACTGAAGTACATTGCACCATGAATATTGTCTAGAAAATAAGTCCCCTACAATATACAAATGACTACTAGAAATATACGAACTTCTTGTGTGTACAAAAAGCTCATCTATAATGATATTTATTTATACACATTTAAAAACTTAATGGCTTTCAAATTACTCTTGCCCAAGTTAAAATGTTAGTGTAATTTACACATCGAAAAATCGCTCACTCAATTTTCTTTTAACCTCGATATAATATTTCAATAATGGGCATAGCTGAATTCTAAGATGTACAATAAATGAATAATGCTAATGATCGATAAGTTTAGATACACGAATCTCGTGTGTACACATCTGGTAATTATGTTATACCTAAACATTTTCAATGTCAATGGGCAGTACGTGTGAATTATGATTCATAAAATAGTGCTAGTCCGTGTCTGTTTAGTATTCTCGAGAAATTATGATTTCAGGTAAACTTCATGAAGCTTTGACGCATTACACGCAAGCTATAAATATACAGCCAAAATTTGCAGATGCTTATAGTAATATGGGAAACACTCTTAGAGAGTTACAAGATGTTACGGGTGCACTTACTTGCTTTAAAAAAGCAATAGATCTGAATCCAACATTCGCGGATGCACACTGTAACCTGGCCAGTATTTACAAAGATATGGGAAACATTACACAGGCTATACAATGGTACAAAAACGCCCTTAACATAAAACCTGATTTTCCGGATGCCTATTGTAATTTAGCACATTGTTTACAAATTATTTGTAACTGGGAAGACTACGATGAGCGTATGGAGAATGTCGTTCTCATAGTGGAAGATCAATTGAAAAGTGATAAATTTTCGTCTGTACATCCGCATCATTCCATCCTGTATCCATTAACAAATACAGCTAGGAAAGAAATCGCATCAAGACATGCCAAGCTGTATTCAGAGAAAGTGAACATGTTAGGTACAGTTACATTTCAATATTTGAGTGACTGTAATTTGCGACTACGAATTGGTTATGTTAGTAGTGATTTTGGCAATCATCCGACATCACATCTGATGCAGTCGATACCGGGACTACACGATCGATCGAAAGTAGAAATTTTTTGTTATGCTCTTAATCCAGATGATGGAACAACATTCCGTAGTAAAATAAGCAGAGAAGCAGAACACTTCGTCAATTTATCAACACTAACAAGTCATATTGAAGCAGCTAGAATAATTAATGACGACGGTATTAATATTTTAATTAACATGAATGGTTACACCAAAGGTGCCAGAAATGAAATTTTCGCTTTAAGACCTTCGCCAATTCAGGTGATGTGGCTTGGATATCCTGGAACGAGTGGGGCAAAATACATAGATTATTTAATTACTGACGAAACATCAAGCCCAGAATCAGTATCGGCAGACTTTAGTGAAAAATTTGCATACATGCCTTATACGTATTTTATAGGGGATCATAAACAAATGTTTCCGCATTTAAAAATGCGATATAGAATTAGGACCAATATTAATGAGACTCTGGGTGAGTGTGTAGCATTAGTAAATGCTGCAGAAGATTGTGATATTGACGAGCTATTTTGCGTAAATGAAAAAAAAGAAATAATTTTGTTTGAGAATTTAGAACCAATAGACGTAATTGTAAGAGAAATATACATTCCTTATTATGTAATTGAAAGGACAATAAACCCTAGGGAAATACAGGTAATTAATCAGAAAAATTAAATTTGGTCAGGGCTACTTTCAAATTATATTTTTATAATAGAAATTTTTTTTACAGGTGTCTCTTAACGACGTAGCCATACATAACGGTTTATCCATAATTAATAGTGATTCAAAAGTTGCTTCTGGCGAAGAAATATTTGATAATATAGTATTCACGTCAAGGAAACAGTACGGCCTTCCTGACGACGTCATAGTTTATTGCAATTTTAATCAGTTATACAAAATTGACCGTAGAATAATGGAAACGTGGGTAAACATATTGAAGACAGTTTCAAATAGTGTCTTGTGGCTTTTGAGTTTTCCGGTTGCTGGAGAGCCAAACATTCATAATTATGTGCAAAGTTTAGGTAAACTTCCAAGTATTACTTTATTAGACTTTTTTATATAGTCTAAGAAAACTTGATCAAGCTTAATGAAGTGTTATTGAAACACAATATAATTTTTCCAGGTATATCGTCTGATCGTGTAATATTCTCAAAGATAGCCTGCAAAGAGGAGCACGTGCGACGAGGACAATTAGCAGATATATGTTTGGACACACCGCTTTGTAACGGCCATACAACTGCTATGGACGTGCTTTGGGCAGGCACTCCAGTTGTCACACTACCCGGTGAAACACTAGCGTCGAGGTACCATAACTTACCTTTTATTTGCTAAATATTTATAATTCCTAGTCGATAAAAGTTGGTAAAATGTCGACTCCTTATGTTTCTTATATTGATCACACTAGATATTACTGATAGATATCTGTTTACTTTACTTTTTTTTTTAAACTTTTACTTTCACAAAAGCAGAACATGCTGGAATTCAAGACGTTTTGACATATTCACATTAAGAGAGTTACACATGAAATGTATCCTATGTATCCTTAAAACGTATGTAAAATGTATGTAACACCCTACATTTGTAACTTTGTAAGGGTGATCGGAACATAGATTTTAACTTAAGCTGTGCATAGACGTAACTTAATGATGCGAACCTACTTTAGACTTCCTAAGTAATCTGAAACGACACAGCAAAATCATTTTCTTGTAAACATTTCTTGCATAAAAATTAATATTAAAAGTAATTATTTCAAATAAAGTGAATTATATATATATTTGTTAAAAATATATTATTGCATTGTAAAAATTTCAAAAAAACTATTTCAGAGTTGCTGCATCGCAGCTGCGAGCGCTCCATTGTCCTGAACTTATCGCCAACAACAGGAAAGACTATGAAGACATAGCAGTGAAGCTAGGAATTAATACAGCGTAGTAAGTTCCATCTATTATTTATAATACGATTGAAAATGGCAACGGTTATGAATAAAAAATACGACGATGTATATTATGAAATACCTTACTTTGAGTTGACTGATGATCACTCCAGTTTGTATTACAAAAACGAATCGAAAGTAAAAGGTTATTTCAATTTATTGTAAACGTTAAAGTTTCCAAATTAGAAATTATTACTATTTAAAAAGTTTGTCATTATTGATTAAGATGATATATTAATTTATGCATGCTTTACTTTTTACACGAAATTTCAAATGCTTAGTATCAAATGTTATATCAAAACAAAACG
>DWTO01002389.1:0-14086 GCA_018244755.1 Jemadia pseudognetus
GTAACTGGTGAATTGTGGGAGTGTTCTACACTCCTCTGCCTACCTCTTCGAGGATAACAGGCGTGATGTTACGTTTTACGTAATATTCGATTTAGCTTATAAGCGGGGATAACTTTAAAGAAAAGTTAGTATACATATATATGTAGTTACATTAATATAGCATTTTATATATTGCACCTTTATAATTTAGAATAACTGCTTTTTTGTAGTACTACACAAATTTTATTAGTCGCAGGTGTTAGTTACTGTTTAGTTAAAAACCCAATTTGATCGTAATAGGATATTCGTATCTGTGAAATTTTCCCTGAGAAATGGTCTCATATAAGTTCATTTAGAAATCCTTTTGCATTGATCAGATGCGTAATTTCCAATGAGATGACGGACCGTTGATTATAATTAAGAAACAGATTCTAGATATGAGTTACCAATGTAAATGTTCGTCATATATCGAGCAATTCCATTGGCAATTTCCGCTCGCTCCTTCAGTAATATCAAAAATCTATTCATTTAATAGTTAGGTATTCGTCTCGTCTGTGATAAACTGACTTGACGGTAGAGGTCTAAATGGGTTCAATCCGCGACGACTCGCGTCAGCCATGTTAGACCAGTCAGATTACGCACGACTTACTTCTGTTCGTCCGTGAACTATACTCGGAGCAGATAACGAGTTTACGTACGTACGTCTGAGACGCTATCATGTGTTCATGTATTATGTGCGATATGGTTTGTCGTGTATATCGGGCATTCGCTGGAAGCTGCGCGCGACAACAACGAAAATCAAAATAATATTTAGGTAATAAAATACGCGAATGAAGCTAAAATGTACAACAACAAACTATCTGTACATTTTACTGAGGATTTACACATAGTGGCGGTCAGTAAAGATATGAATAAAGACTCGGTCGCTGTCAACTTGAAATCTGTCTGTCGAATTCCTGGCGTAGTATAAAAAAATCCTTTTTTATTTCATTATCTTTGGAATCGAGAACAAAACCTGTCAGTTATATCATTACATTTGTGTTACGTGCCGTTTCTTAGTTAATTTTTTACCATATCAACAAGACGCTTTTGAAAACACTTAGAAATCATAAAGTTATAAATATGTAAAAGAGAAAGTATGATAACGATCAAGAGAATGGATGATTAGTAAATCATCCATTGATGTGCATGAAAACATTCATAATATTAGGAGTGCTTGGAAGTGCAGACGGTAATTAGTTTGATGTTCTTGCCTGTAGTTGATAGTTAATAGCTATTTAAAGTTTGTTGTCTGTTTGTTGTTAGCCGATAGATTATGATATAAGAGATAAGTAGATATCGCTTGTTATTCTTTGCTCCTTTTATTTTATAATATTATAGAAGGGCTTTTCTAACATTTTCATTGAATTTATGGCGTACATAAATATTTTTTAATAAAGAACTTGATTAAAACTCATCAGAATTTTATTCAAAATTATTTTATTTATGGTTTGGGTTTACATATACTTTATTTTAATCCTTACCTATGCGATCATATATACCTTATTCTTTTGTTTTGTAAATTTGTAATGTAATACGATTACGAATATTAATTTGATACTTAGTGAGAAATGACAAAAATATGAAATGACATCCAAGTAATGAAATATGTAGAAATATCTAGACCGTACGTAATTATATCACGGTTTTTATTTTTTATGAAAAATATCTCAATTAATAGAGGGAACCAAGTGATTAATTAGGTATTTTAGAAAAAGTATAGTAATCGGATGTCTTGAGGATTCTTTTGGTATTTTGTTGTGTAAGTATATACCAATTAGGCGTAATAACGAGACATACAGGATTGTCATCCAAATTTAATACTGTATTTTATGTGGAGTAGGTACTTAGATTTATGTAAGGTGTTTTCTGGGTACCAACTACAAAAGTTCTAACGTGAGGTGTTGTCTATATTGCCCCATCAGTCAATGAAAGAAAAATATACGACCGTAATATACACGTTACAATATAAATAATAAAACAAATGTAACATATTTCTTCCATATTGGCAATATTACTAGGATATTTACTATGTCATCGGCGGAAATTGACTTAACTCTTCTCCCTCACTTGAGTAATCCAAAAGCGGCAATATTTCCACATTTGTGTTAGATGTAAAATTTTGCACAAATAGTAAAATCTTTTATGGTTAAAATCGAGGCGTCACTCTTCGACATAAATCTGTTTTCTAGATCTATATGTAGATACCTATATACAAATCTGTTTTAGCCGTTATGAAAGTATCTAGCTGAACCGGAGGCGTTAGCAGACTGAAAAGATATGAAGAAGATAAATATAATTTCTATAGGTTGTGACGTACATGTTTTATACATAGGGTTTAGGTATGTAAATAAGCATTCAGTCGCCGCTTACTATAAGCTTTAAAAATGTCGTATTGGTTTGAAAACTAATAGTAGTAGATAATATCCTCATTATATTTTATACATATATAGTGTTTCTGATATTACATATCAAAATACTGTAGAATTAGTAACTGCTGCACGCCAGTTCTACCTAAACATAAATTTAGTCTTTGTAATTTATGCTAAGAGTAAACGGTATATGATATTCTTCCTAGCTTGGTATATGTGAACACTCATGTCTAAACACACTACAGCATCATGTTAAATTACTGGGTGGTAAGTCAAATCACAGTCAAAACTGATGTATATATACACATATACTTATTTCATAACCAAATCTACTACGTAGCGTGCAAAGTAATGAATATTATAACCGGATATGTATATATGTATATGCAAGATGCTGACTCATGGCTTTCATAGCTAATTCAGTTTTTCACAATTTCTTATAATAGAATCTTTACACGTCGAATTCAGTCTAGCAAAATCAGAATGATACTCTGAGTCATGTTATAAAAATTTCTGAACGTAATTAGAACAATACTAGTAATAAATAATTTAAAATAACTTACGTATTGTGTGTATTTTCGTATAATTTCATACGAAACCGCCTTAAGGCGTGATAAGGGCGTTTAATTAAATCAGTAGTTACAAGAAAATTTTATCAATGGTGGGTACGGCTGTACGAAGGCGGTGATATCCGTAAATCTACATTTGTATGGCGTCTAAACAACATTATGAACGCTTTCATGCTTATGATATGATGTGGATGATGTTTGTCAGAGTATCTACATAATTGCCCGTGATCGTTCGTAATACAGCCATTCAAGGTTCAAAACAGGTACCTACATATATGCTGCTCCATATTGACAAATGATGGTTTTCGTATAGGACCGTACGTACACTATTGTGTATCATGAATAAGACTACAACTGGTGAAACGTGGAAGTGTACTACACTCCTCTGCACACCTCTTTCTTGATTACGGGCGTGATGTTACGTCTTACTATGACATGGAATTCAGCAAGAAAAGTCTAAAAAGAGTTCTTCAAAGTCGTCAAAGTATTATCCACTCTTCGGAGGTTGGAATGTGCATAGGCGACGGTGACCACTTACCATCAAGTGGCCTGTCTGCTTGTTCGCCCAGGTTTATTGAAAATTGCTATTTGGTGCTTCAGTTATAGGAGAAGTTTATGATATTTAAAATATATTAAAGAAGCATTGGCGTTTGTATATTCTAAATATTGAAACATCAATCCAAACATTCTTCATCTACAACGAATTACATATATGTATACCCCAAAGTATTATAAGCTATTTCTAGATCGTGAAATATACATTGAGTGCAATAAGTGCGAGGAATTTAGTGAGCGAGAAGTGTTTATTTTAGCTACTGTGCCATTCAAAAATCACCCTAATACGGGAACAGAAGCAATAATCCGAATGTTCAGTTCCAAAACTGCAACGAACACCGACCATGTTTTTAAAATCACGATAAAAGCGACATGGACTCCTCTCAATGACAGCGCGCGCGCAGTACTGCTCGAGCGCCGCCCGGCCGTTCGGTCGATTCCCGCGCTACCCTCGACTCCGCACGAACGTTCTTTCAAATGTTGCTTACTCATAATGCCTACGACGTACCATAGACATTACAAGCTAGCGTCGTTTCGTTACATCGTACGTCACTCACTCGTCGCACTTCATGCACTCATCGTCTTTTAATCTCACATTTTCATATTATGTCAAATATATTTTAATTATTACATCATGAAAGTTTTACGTTTTGAACTTTTAGGAGATATTCTTGTGCAAAGATCAATATCAGTACCATACATGGTGATTTTTGTGTTATCTGATAATAAATGACCTGTTTTGTATTTAATCATAACTTAATTTTAACTTAAATACTTTAGCCAGTATGACTTTCAATTCCGTACCTATTGCATAATTAGTGGAGGTTAAGGTTGCTCGAAATTGTAAGTTATACCGGGAATTTAATATGTTATCTGAGTGTGAGACAATATTGCCAACCGAACCATTTTATAGTGGTAGTATGGTTTCTTCGTTTAGCAACTTACACTTTAAGAACAAATACCTGCAGTACTGTCTATAACAATAGACTGTTTTCAATATTTTCTCGGAGTGCTTATTTTGTATATCAATCATCATTTTGGTAGACCATTCACTAATTGTAATACTCGGTATTGGATTGAATCCGAGCGCAAATTCAATGGATATTTCATGTTATTCTCTGTGAATAGAAACCGCAGTTGAAACATCACGGAACGAGATATCTGCTTCGATACCACAATAGTGTAGATGCTAAAGACAGATCTGATGTAGACTAACAATAAGGCTGGTCCGGAGACAATTGATGGGCGTCGGCTAATGATAATGTCATTTCTGTTGGACGAAATATACAAAGAGACAATCTTTTAGAAGGAGCGGTGTAATCACATTAATAGTATTGATTCATGTCAATGTCTTTGACGCCGATTATGATACTTTACATAGGTAACATTCAATAGAAATAAAATATTAACTAATCAATTAATTCGGATACATTTAAAAAAACTAAACTTATTACACAGATCACCACCTATTCTATATTGGGACGTAAACGTAACTGGCGAATTGTAGGAGTGTTCTACACTCCTCTGCCTACCTCTTCTGGGATAACAGGCGTGATGTTACGTACGTATTACACAGATATAAACATATAATAAATGCTACACCACGAGTAAATACTAACGCTCTAAACTTAAATATCTAATTTACTACACTTTAAGAATATTATGTCCTTATCTAATTTTATAGGATTCCGGATTAAACATTAAACATAGAATCGTTTTTCCGTTAGTTAATTACACTTCGCGCGAGTTCATGTACATCGTACTTCCATTCGTACCGATGTTTGTTGATAGGCCTCTAGTAGTTGTAATTTTAGAAAGGTATATCTCTAATTATCATAACACAGCCGGGCTATGTACTTAACAGGATGCCGTATATTATCAGAGAAACAATGTCGGTTATGGACTATATAAAGTATAGGATTGATAGATAAATATTTTGTGAAACTTATCATCCACGATAAGATGAATATCACTGCCAGTGTGATGAAGTAAAGCAGTTGCCATATAAAAGTGCTGTAAATTACAAAAAAAGTATAAAATAGTTTTATACTTGAAATATCTTAAATAATTTAGTGATTAATTTGACAATCTAGTTCTCGAGTACCGGTAAAATAGTCGATTTTAGAAATTTCTGCATCTACAATTGATTTTGAAGAAATGGAATGTATAATCTTTTTTCTTAGATGACGGAGTACGGACACTTGACTATTCCTTTGATATTAATTGCATTTTACCCTTCTTTGCTTTGGTATTTTTTTTTCAATTTTTAGTCATATTTTAAAGGTTATTACCATAAGAGAGCAAACATTTGCCTGATTTTAACAGCAAAAATTGATTTGCCTGTACCGAAACCTGCGTAACGTTATATGTACGTTTATTTGATGACTATTCAATGATTTTTTTTATTTATTATTGCTGGTTATACTCCACAATATATTTATATCCATTAAAAACGTTGCCGGTATTATTTCAGCTGTAATACATATTAAATTTGATTGTATAATTTAATGTTCCAGATTTAAGGCTATTCAAAGTGAGGTAGCTAATAATTACACCCTTCGATTTTGTGAAGCTTCAAATATATCATCGACTCGAATATTGCAGGATGTCGCTATTGCTGTGGTAAATCGCAAAGAACTGGATTTTCTATAAGAAACTATGATCTCGTGCTTCTGTTATAATGCGTTGCGATCTTATATTGCGTTCGGAGTAATGTACATAATATAGTATGCTGTAGTTCGAGTACCTACGTCGTACAGAAATAGCGTTTTATGTCTCATAATATTCTCATAAGCAAAATAATGTATTATTTATACCTATTCTTTGGTACGTGAGCAGCGTATGGACCGTTTAACAAATCATTACAAACGAAGAATTGAACAAAAGTAGTGTAAGTAAAATTCAGCTTAAATGATCTATCTAAGCATTTTGCCAGTCACATGTTCACAGTATATTACATATATAACTTATTGACTTTGGTAATACATACAATGATTTAATGATTAAAAATTAAGTCGGCTAGACTCACGTGTATTTTTTCGGGGTGGCCCGACTAGTTAATACTCAATCATGTGTAACACTCACGAAACATTTAACAATAGAACAATGATTAATTATTTATAGGCATACACACACACCTCCAGGTGGTGGAGTGACGATATACGCAAAGTGGCTGGCAGCGGTTGGATACGAAGAGCTGAAGATCGAGCTCAGTGGTGTGCTATTGTAGAGGACTATGTCCAGCAGTGGACGGGAATAGACTGATGATGATATATGATGTAGACACATCTTAGGTAATAAAATCTGAGACTAAGTAGTTGTTTGAATTCATTTGCATGATTCACAAGTTTTACGTAACATCAAGGAAAACTTTCTTGACGCGGAAAAGACCTATTCGAATTCAAGTAAATTATTTAAATGTTATAATGAAAACGTTGAATTTAATACTACCTTGCTCCATTTCATTTCCTGCCTTTTGTCGCTATACCTTTACCTAAACGCGTCTCTACTCAGCCGAACAAAATGTCAACATCCCGCAGGACCATCAAAAAATCATAACGCCGACGCGACTAAAGGAATTGAACTTGCGCAAAATGTAACTTTTCGAGTGCTCGCAAGAAGTCCTTTTTCAGAAATATTTTATTTCTAACCTAGACAGAATCCCTACACAAACATAGTATTTTCATGCATTCAAATACTTGACTTATCCGACAGCGTACGTTCACTATTTCTAAGAGCACTCACATTTTATGTGCTTTAAAGTAAATATGGAAAACATCAAATAGGATCGAGCAGTAGGATGCAAGTTTTTGTAGAAATGTTTTCGTATTTTCAGCTACGGTACTTCTCACTCACTGTCACTGAGACAAAGGGTGCTGCACCGAGTTAGGAATTAACATTACATATGAATAAGTTCTAAGGAAAGAAACTTTACAGCAGACAGTGATCAAAACACTTTTTTAAGGTCCTATCGATAGTTTTGAAGCTGCATTTACGCCCAAACACGTAATGGGATTTGCGAAGTCATCTTCAGAGTCAGTGTAGATTTAGATCTAGATTTTTTTTATAATAGTAATTTTGTAGCTGGTAAAGACATTTATTGTAGAGCTTCATGTAAAAAGAATATAAAACATTTTCTCTTACTTTATATGAATACAAAATTTGGTAACTACAACAGCTGTGTTATATAATTATGTTAATATAATTATGAAGCAGATTACTTAAAATAAATCCCTCATATCAAAGGTTTGTTTGTTATTGTCTTTAAAGGTTTTTCGAGTAATATATTGTAAGTATATTACGGATTATAGGTTGTATCAACAAAGCCACGGTTTTTGTAGATATAATCCTACCACTAGTGAAGCAAATAAAAGGTCGTCGTATTCTTACTAGACAAAGAGCAAATCACATAAGTCACAGGTCAGTGTTTTAGGGAAGGACACCACCAAATTTTTCTATTATTATGTTACGATTTATAGTGAAATGGAGCGTAAGTAATGAAAAACAACAATATAAATAAAATCGATAGAATAAAAAGAGAGACATTTTTAAATACTTTGCACAACTAGCGAAATCAAGTGGTAAGTTTGTATTTTTAGATGTACCAACCTTTAACCAAATGCCGCAGAGGTGGAGTTAATTGGTTAACGTGCAAATTTTTCAAAATCGTTAAAGCTTAAAAATGTAAAGAGCGGCATAATGATCGGTTTGCCTGTTATACGTTAATACGTTATAAAAACAGACGAATTGAATACCTCCTCCTTTTTGAAGTCTGTTAAAAAGGAACGTTAAAGTTGTTAGGTTTGACTGCGACATGTTTGGTCCATTAAAACTTGATACGTATAAATACTGCGATGTTGGACACGATTAATAAGATTATACGATGAATAAGATTACCCGTATTGCTGTCACAAAAAATAACACAAATTCTCGCCCAAGGTTCAAGTTTAAACTTGTATCGGCCAGACACAAGTCTAGTATTCCGTTTGGGGATCGAACCCGAATATCAGGTTGTCAGTCAAGGTTACTAACTAATAATGTGTTTAATTGCTGATTTGTTGAAAGAAAATGGTATGACGCAATTGGACTTAAAATAATAGTTCGTGTTATATATGAAGCTTGACTGAAAGCAAAAATATGGTAAAAGTTAGTTTTATCTTGTAGTTACTAGCTTTCTTGTGTCTTATATCTAACTCTTATACTGACAAGTAATTTTGAGGATAATTATTAGGTACTTTCATATCGTATCATAATAACAAGAAATTACTGTTAGTTATATATTATGGAGCAAAACTGCTTACTCTACATTTGGTGGTTCGATACTGTTTTATAGTTACTGTAGTTACATAATCATTATGTACCACAACTTCAGTAACTATGAAACAGTATTACACTGAATTCAATCTAAGTTTTGCAATTAAAATAACTCTTGCAATTAAAGTTCAAAATGTATTGACTCGGACAGTTCAGGTAAATATAAAATTGTCCAAGGCCACGAGTGTCGTGTGACATCTTATAGAATCGCTTTTTACTTGTTATATTAAAACTGTAGAAGCGCTTAAAAAAGATATTTAACGAACACATTTCCTATAACGAATTTCCAACAATGTAATTACACATTTCTATTAGGCCGCCTTTTACAGATTATCCCTTTACGTCAAGACCAATACGCCTTGCCTAATAAGTCAACTGCACGTTTCACAAGTAACGACATCCAATTTATAGCAATTTATTTTCGTAAAACATACATTACATTCGTAAAATATTTTCGTGAAGTATACATACGTATCAATGTACTGTACATATCTTCACGCCAAGTCCCTTACGGGGTAGGCAGAGAGTACTTAGTAGTATTCAGCGTACTATGGTCGTATATAATTAATTAGTTGATAAATATATTAGAGTACTAGTAATGATAAGTTTTAATGGTAACTCAGTCATAAGTTGGACATTTTGAGAATTAATTTATATTGTATTACTTGAACAAGCAATACAAATCAACTTCGAATAAAAAAAAGGTATTTTTGCTAATCAGAGCATACAAACAATAAACTTTTCTTTGTTTATTTAGAGAAAGAAGAAATTATCCCTGTTTAATACAGTATACCTAATAAACAAGTTAGGGAAGGAAAATCTCGCAGACAGTAATGGTTACCTGCAATTCTGCAACGCCTTGCACAAGAATGGATGTTCTTAATTGCTATTGAGAACTGGACAGTACGGAGTTATAAAAAAATAGTAGTTGTAGTTTTGAATTTGAATTTAATATAACTATTACGTTTACTGGCTACCAAATATAGTGAAAGGTGGCGCGACTACGTAACAAATAAATCTTTGTATCGATTTTCTCTGTTTCTTTTCACGTCGTCATAAACAAAGACGGCACCATTTCGAACGAACAAACCGGCTTTGTAGCAACTGTAAACTTTGATTTAGTATTCCAATAAGTAATTACGTTCGCATAAACACGCAATCTTACAATACATAATACAAAACAGTCTGCAAACCTGTACTGAAAAACGATATTAAAAAAATTACGGTTATCGCATATATCATAACTAATTTTAAAACTGAGAATACTGGTCATATTCTTATATTTGATAGCAGGGAAACGGTGTAATTATTAATTTATTATCATTTAGGTAAATGTCATCTCCGTGATAATACGTCTTCACATGAAAATAATTCATTTATTTACTTAGCTGTTTCCACCCATACTTATATCAAGATATCGCGACTACTATACGTCCGATTGACTTGAAATTTGGCATACCAGTTACATTTGTTATGCATTTCTCTATGGAATAGGGGATAAGTGAATATTGCTATACACCAGTCATAAAACCAGTCGCCCGGTAATTAATATAAATTTGAAGTTAGAAAGACTCAATAGTACCAGTTCCGGCGATTAAATCCAGGAGATGCCTATCAGTAGGCGCGCTTGCAAGCAATCGATCAACGAAGCTCACTCCAACATATAAAACAAAAAATACATCGATATGATACTTTCAATAACGAATAGGTATATTTGACTCATGAAGTGACGCACTTTTATTTCAAATAAAGCGGGTAATGTATCACGTCATTTATCATCTAATATGAGAGTGCTTTAGAGGCGTGCCGTGAATATGCTTATTATGTCAATGGCTTTCTATATATTTTGTGCGAAGACACTTAATTATCATTTATTGGTGATGCACAAAATTTGGCACTTAAATGTTTTAAAGTTAATCTCTATTCCATCTAACGATACCTAAAGACAGAAGTCATGAACTGTTAACGTAATTGTTGTTTTAGCTTTTTTATATAATTATTTTTCATTTGCTTCATTTATTTTATATTTTTGGCGTTTTTTACAACATGATTACATATATTCTGATGATGATGCTGATGATGATGATGACATACCGAAAACAAGCGTAACAAATTTTTGCGTTATCTACGGCTTAAAATTGTTGGAAATTGTAACTAACCCCTGTATTATATCAATTTTTATGTTGTTTCACATCCGAAATGGAAATCTATAGTTTGTTATACAATATACACTCGTACAAACTTTGTTGAATAAAAATTAAAGTTTAGCTACCGTAGTGAGCGTAATAACAATGCACGTCGAGTGTACACACTCGACGAACTTTTATTCGTATTGAGATTTGCTTTATTAGGGATAAATTTTTTGAATGTTTGAATTAATATTTTGTTTGAATTATATAGTTTTTTTTAATTAGTGAAATATATCAATACAGTTTTGATTAACTATTTATGGTAAATATCACAAGTTTTATGTATACCTAAGTTTTGCTAAGAACTCATTTAGTAATAGTAATTGTTGGAAAGTACCTATGGATTATCTAAAGAAGTAGTTATTAACGGAAACAACATAAATTTAAGAATTTTTGGTTACATTTTTCGTGCATAATTCACTTACCTACCAAGTACTTCTGTCAGCGAAGGGAGTAAATAACTTTCAAAGGTTACCTTTACCATTGTGTTTAGTTTACTGGACATTTTGAGTGATTAATATTTGTTCCGCAGAAAATAAGCTCCAGGGACTCATTTACAACCATCGTCCCTTTTCCTCGTTCGAGGGCTCAAGTGACTATCAACTTAACCGAGCGCCTTTATAGCTAGATGAAATTAACGAGCAAAATGCGGAGGCGAAATAGCAATGAAGCATGGCGTTTTATAATTTTTTGCGAAAATTTCATTTTTCCATGGTGTTTTATTAACAATGTTATCATCTAGTATATGGTATACCTATGATTCACAGGTGATCAGATTGAAACGTTTTGACTGATGAATTAAATTCAAACACAATTAGTAGGTACCTATAATGCTGCACTGCTTTATCTTTTAAATTTGAGAATACCCTGACTGATTGACTTAAACGAACTACGGAATAAATATGTGGTATTCTTATAGTAGGTTGATTCCTTTTATGATGTTGGTATTATCCCATAGAGTATTTTCAGAATTTTCTGTCGTAGGGGAGTAAGATAAAGCAAAAGTTTTTATGAATATTCGTCAGTTTCGAAGTTGAACCTCAAATCGTATTTATGTTTTTGTTGAAGTACAAAAATTGACTTTAGAGAGACTTATTCTAATGTCATATTTAAAGTTTCATAGGTATAAGGATACCAAAGCACTCCCGTGTAATGTTAGACAACAGAGACATTATTGCTGCTATGTCTCTGCTTTGATATAACATTTATGTCCCCTAGCAGCTTTCCGGTTTACGGGGTAGTCGGTTAAATAGTGAAACTATTTAACCTCAAGGTGTTCCTTTTCAGGGGTAAGCAGCTGGTTAACAATATACGAGTAAAGCCCACCTTCTTTGAGATTTCTGTAGAATACTGTAATTTTCATTATTTTTGTAGAATATTGTAATTTTCGTTATTTCTGTAGAAGACTGTAATTTTCGTTATTTCTGTAGAAGACTGTAGTCGGTAATTCCAATGGTCTATCACCGCGTCTACATTGGTGAGAAATTTGAGTCTACTTGAAATCAATCTATTGGTTTTAATATTACTCACTTCCGTTTATGTATAGAATCTATTTGCATAGAATGTATTTATGATCGCGATGATCGTAAAACTAGCCAAAAATAATTGTTGAAAAGTAATCAAACGTTCTATGTAGTCTTTAAATTATCGCGTCCAGTTGGCAACATTAGCGGATCAGCACACCAATAATGCAGTTATCTTTTTATCGTCGTGTCGTGCGCGTAAAATAAGCATGAGCAGCTATTTTATCTTTATCAATGTAACCGATCGTTTTCGTTCGAATTCATTAACATGACAGTGGCTACCAATGAATTTATGTACTCTGATTGTCGAATTATATCTTAAAGGATAAAGTAAGTGCGTAATATAAACTTTGAAAAAGCGCGGTCGAAACGAAATCTATAATTGCTATCTGTAGGTATACGTGACGTTTACAATTCCAATCCCACTTTACAATTTGGAGGCATCATATACTATTTTTAGAATCCAATACTATAATGTTTTAATTTATAATTAATGTAGGTAAAATATGTATTTTGTTACAATGCAAGCATGTATGTTATTATGAGTTCATATTTCAATTTATCAGTTTTGAGCACTCTTTGTTTCTTTCAATATTCATTCGCTTTGTACAGATTCCAGGCGAGAATTTTCGTTGTGCTGTAATGGAAAAAATAATTAATCCTAATCGAATTCCTGTTCTTTATATCTAGGTATATGTTGTACGTACTGTAATAATAGGACATTGAAGTTTATTTGAAATCATTGATTTATCCCATCGTCTACAATAATTTCACAACTATTTAATCGGTCCCGTCAATGATTTACTTGACGCATTATTTATTAAATGTCATCAGGTCCAGGACATGAGCACCTTCCGTGTGCTATTTTCACAATCCATATGAAACACTTTAATATAAGTATTGCTTATATACACTGTAGAATATAACATTTTCGTCTAAAACATTAAACACACGTCCAAAAGCACATTAAATGTGAGTATTATATATTTTATTCTATAAGTAAGCTTTGCTTTTTGCAACTCACAACGCGTCAACATAGACATACAGACATTCCTTGTGAAACATAATTATCTCTTATTGAGGACAAAAATAATTAACCAACATTCATATATAAGCTTAAATAGATAAGATACACACAATAAACGTGCTCACAAATACCTACTCGTCCTGCGTGGTAATTGAATGCACAACCGCCGGCTTTGCTGTCAATGTTACTGTTCACTAGACCAACAGATCAGTCTTTATAAAGAACATTATGCTAATCCACCGACCGAACAAATATGTTTTCTCAGCACCTAGTTTATTAGCGCTATTGCATAAGCGGATATTCAAACATGTCGTTTTCATTTCATTATTTGCATCAACAAATAGCTCTACCAGGTTTTCGGAAACGTAACTATGGAATAAGATTCTCTACATTAACGCTTTTTCTTTTCGTTATATTATTGTCATTTATTGTAACATAGTTAGCATACTTCTTCTCTATTGCACCTACCACTATATTTTTATAATTTCTACCATTCTCCAAGGGTTGACTGGTGGAGAAT
>DWTO01002390.1:0-14085 GCA_018244755.1 Jemadia pseudognetus
CTGCCTCCCCAGTAAGGGGCCTGGCTTGAAGATATGTATGTATGTATTAATATAAAATAAATTATTACAAGATCATGTAGGTACATGTTAAATAGTATAATCATCTTATGGATCACTTAAAACTGAACTACATATTATTATGTAAAGAGTATAATGCTTACGTAATATACATAAAATGTGTTGAAAATTCCATTTTGAAATGTAATGTGCAAAGTTAAAATTAAATATAGATACATGTATACACATGTATCTATATTTAATTTTAAATATAGAGACATGTGTATACATGCACCTATATTTAATTAATGCGTTAGTTTGTATATACATACAATCTAACGCATAAATGATTACTGTCGAAAAACGCAAGATAAGCTATTTTTTTTAAATGTTTCTTTTAAAATGTCAGGAGTACAACAAACCAGTTTATATTTAAAAAAAATACATGTGACATTTATTTTCTATGTATGTTGTTATCATATTATCAACCGTATTGACCAGACAGAGTATCGAGTATCCGCGACATCTCTATATACCCTTAAACATCTCACGTGCTTCCAGTATCATCATGACTCTTCTACTCTCTCTCTTGTTTGAAGCACAAACAAAAAACAAAACAGCAATTGCAAAACTGTTTTTTATTTTTAAACTGTAAATATCACCTTGCAACTTTACTATGACCACTGTATAAGGCATGCACTCCTCAAGTGCAGCACGAGGTTACGCGACCGTGGTTACGTGCCGCGATGTGGTCTGTCTGCGTCCTATAGAGAAACAAACTAATTTTGCTGCTTAACAGCAGTGCAGGCAGGCTGTGTACCGATTTGTAAGTCGCGAAAGGCTGACATTTATACATAAAATGTGGATGGAATAAAGATTTTCTTTCTTAAAATTATACCCAGGCGGTGACTATATATGTATATAAATATAAGTTTATTTTGGAATACTACTATTTAACTAGTAGGTATCAGTAATAGTAGTGTCTTGGGTAAATCGTTTCTGATATTAGTGTGAGTAAACACACCGACAGACGGACAGATAAAAATTGTGAAAATCATTGTTTCAAGTTCCTTTGCGTTAATAAAGAACTTTAATAGTAAAAAAAATAACATCACGCCTGTCTATCTCCAAAAAAGTACACAGTAGGAGTCTACAACATCCTACAATTAACCAGATACGCTATAAGTCGCACCACGAAACAGAGAGTGAATTTCGACCTATTACTGGGAATTTTAGATAACAAAACCCTAAACTTTGCTCGACCCCGGGATCGAACACTGGACCGCTTGATCAGCAATCGCGATTGCGACGACTCGATTAACGAGGGATCGGATATTAATGAGACAATAAAATAATAATATTTTAGGACAAGTTCATACGCGGCTATCTGATGCATCACTAGACAAGACACAGCCTGCCTTGCTGTCACCGGCCGGCAGATAAACTACACATATACATTTGTTAAATACTATATATACATGCTTTTTAAAGAAACGTACTCTTACGTAATATTTGTAGTTGTCAGAAAAATATTTGTATTGTCTGGAACTCGAGCCAACACCCTCTGAGTTAGCAGCCTTTACTAACTGATGGACTAAAACGCCAATGACAAAAAATCTGATTAATTTACATACATCATTTCATTTATTTTTCTTTAAATTGTTAGATCAGCTTTCTTTATCACGAACATAAATAAGGTATAATAGGTCACATGAGTTTTATCACATGACCCAAATATTTTATTTAAATAGAGCTTAGGTATGTTGTTAATACACGATATACGATTTTTTATCTATTCTTAAATAGGTTTCTTTTTCTTTCTGTGAATGGATAAATTTCACGAGTAGATTTGAATATTTTTATTTACATATATTATGTATTTATGAAATGACATGATTAACACTATAAGGAACGTAATAATTTAACTATTTAGATACTAAATTAAATGCATTAAGAATATTTGATTAAACATAACAATCGCGGGTAAAACCGATTAAAAACGTTAGCCTCATCTATTACCATTAAACCAAACGTAAAGGTCAATTAACTTATCACTAATTTGTTAATGACATTAATTAGTTACCTAACGATGTTATATAAATGATTAAGTCATTCTCTGTTATCGTAGCTTGCAGGCTTCGCGAGAAAAACGCATTTTACTCTGATTCGCTTGCGGTTAGTGCACTAGACATTGCTCAATAATCAGTTTTTTCATTAAAGACGTCTTTGTTACCTATAACCTCGGCTGATAAGCGAACTGTTACATGGCTACGGGAAAGGTGGCGACAACACTCACGGACCTTCTTTTGTCTCTAACACTGCTATAAATATTAGGCAACAGTGTTATCAAAGTATTACCGCACAGTTAATAGAAGCAGACAGGTCTCAAAATGAGAACCGCTCTTAGTATTTTAGTCGCTTTGACGGGCGCCTCGGCGGTCCAGGTCGGGTACTTGCCAGCTGCCTCCAGCTATATATACCGGAGTGATAATGATGGACCCGCAAGTTTCATACAGTTGGGCGCGCACGGGTATCAGCCACAAGCGTTCCCGGCGCCACTGCCACTAGCTCCCGTGAAAGCCTTGGAAGCTTACGACTTACACCCAGTACCTCTACCTTACGTTGCTGCTAAGCCGATTGCAGTCGAAGACTCCGAAGATGACGACGAGGGTTCTGAAGAGGACGGTGACTACGGAGACGGCGGCATAGCGGGACACGGTCATGAGTATGGAAAGGGCTCTGGTGGTAATTATCATGAAGGGCATCATGAAGCTGGGGGCGAAAAGGGCAACAAGGGCCACCACTCTAAGGAACACTTCGTAAAGGGCGAAGCCGGTCATTACGCTAAGGAGCACGATCAAGGTCATTACGGCAAAGCCGAGGGCAAGAAGGAAGCGCACCACGACGAAGCCGACGCCCATGGCAAACACCACCAGTTCGGTAACAGCTACAAGAAAGGAGACCATGGCTTCAAGAAGCACCACAGCAAAGGCGAGGACGTGAAGGGATACCACAAGGTGTTTAACAAGAACGAGTACAAGAAGGATCACGACTTCTACGACGTTGCGGAGAAGACTGGCCACTCCAAGAAACACGGGTACGAAAATAAACACGAGGAATCATACGACAGTGACCATAAAAAGGGAAGTCATGGCGACTCAGCCTACGATAAGGGCAACTATGGGAAGGGTGGATACCATTCCAAGGGGCACATTGACGACGCCGACGACTCTCACTCTGCTGACGAAGGCGCTGAAACCGAATACAAGCATGAGAAGGAATACGGCGAGAAGAGTGGCAAGAATCACGCGAAGGAATACGCCTATAGCGACGAAGATGATGAAGACGAAGATGATAAATGAACACGAACTAACTAGACAATTGTAAATATGTTAATTTATTTAAACGAATCTCTTAATTATTTTGTTATGTTTGATATATTTGCTCAGCTACATTTTATATGGGTAATAAACATATATTTGTGATATAAAATTTAATGGTTTGTTTAACTGTCTTTTCTACTGAAGAATGATTTTAAATTCGTTATACGTAGAAATGTATTTCAAAGTACCTACATCAAAAGGTGACCCCGTGCACCGTGACAAAGTTCACGATATAAAAATATATATGCGTATTATGCGTAGGTATCATAACGCACATGAATAAATATGCGTCAGAATGTCAAATGTTTGGTTTGAACCAATTAAATGAGTAGATATAATAAGTACAGGAGTGGATACAAGAAAAGATTGAAGAGAATTGTGAGGGAATTGAGAATTTTGTTCTCTTACTTTTTGATGCTTTATAGAACTTTGCCAAAGCATACATTTTCTTTATTATTATGATGTCACATCTCATAACATTCAATTATGATAGGTATCATATAATTTTCTTTTTATTGCCGAACCTTTTTATCCTTCCACTGTTGGACGTGGGACCCTTCTGACACTGAGGCGGTGAAGGCATTAGTCTGGGATGCTGGGCCAAGTGCGGGTTGGTACCATTCACACGCCTTACAGAACTTTTTGAATACATTCTAACGTGTGCAGGTTTTCTTCTAATGCTTTCCTTTATCGTTACATTTAATCCTAAAGCGCACATTTTGTAAAGAGGTGCACGCCAGGATTTAAGCCCGCGCTCCTGTAATGGGAGGCTGAATTTCAAACCGCTAGGCTATCATTGCTTCAAATTCTTATGAAACTTAAAATATCTGATTACGAAACTACCTAAACGATAATTTTCAAATAACGAGGCTTGAGTATTTATAAAGCAAAAAATGTGTAATAAGTTTTTAGTTCAGGGTTTCAGACTCAAAACTAATCAATTTTATTCGAATAGCACTTTGCTCTGTCCTTTTATAAATGAATGCAATAAATTGCTTGCAGGAAGCATTTAATTATTTTCGATAGTTTTTAATTCAATTAATTTATAAAAGCGTGCAATTATACTTGTCCTCTGTAAAATGTACATCATCACGCCTGTAGTCTTGAAAGAGGTAGGCAGAGAAATTTAGTGCACTCCCGCTTTTCATCGGGTCCGTTTACGACCCACTATGGAATAGGACGTGGTGAGTTTATTGCCATACACCGGGCACATTTCGTGACTCAGAGCAAATATGCACTATTTTTTATTCTAATCTGTAAATACGTATCTGTGTCGAGGCAGTGTGAGAATACATTTGTCGATTCCGTACCGGAATGCAGCGTGTTGTAAGGGGCGACTAAGCCGGACGCTAGCATATCGCGGTGTAGCGCGATCTGCCTAGGCACAGTTAAATGCTTTAGCCGCCTTTGGCCAGCAGCGCAGACGGTGAGAGATGTGCTCCGCGATCCCCAAACTGGCCCCAACCCGCATGCTCAGTGTGAGGTATATGGGCATAGGCCCTCAGCGGAGGCCTATGTTCAGCAGTGGACTGCAATAAGCTGATGGTGATATATATGTGCCTAAAGGTTTCGTTGTGTCTAGGATTTAAATCCTAGCACTATACAAAGCCATATGCGTATTTAAAATTGAATATCGCACGGTATGACAGTCAAGGAAAACCGTTATCGTAATCAGGAAGTTTTAATTTTGCTTGAGGGTGACAAGATAATATCTATTAGTTGGTAGTAACCATTCAAATATCGTCTCGCCTCCCTTACCAAGACGCTCGAAGACGCTCCAAAGAACGTTAGTTGTAAATTACATGGCATGTTAGTATAGTTCTATATCATACATGTATGTACATAATAATATATGTAGATTATACAAAAGTGTTTTAGGCACATCATGTCAAAATATATTGTTAAATTAATGTTCTTCAATGCTAAAACATAATACGGATTGTGACTAATAAGTTTAAATAATGTATAATTGCTAATTCACGGCACAACACCATCAGAACAAGACGGTTATTAAAAACAAAGGTCAAAATCACGCATCAATCGTAATTCACCAAATCAAATAAACATGTTAGAGCCTTGACCGTTCTGAACCATCGCACCGATTAGTTGCATCGCGGTTACGGATGCAACGGCGTGGAACCAGAAATACTACTAAACCATCTTCCAACAAAAAAAAATAACCTTGACCATAGATTCCCAACAAAATACTATATAAATAAGACGAATTCCATGTATGTCAGTGTCGCAACCTACTTCGATTGCTCAACAGCTGACAAAAAATTGGAGCGCAATGCTAAACAAATTGTGTTTTGTTGTTTTGTTGACATTGATTCGTTATTGGGTTGAGTCGATGCCGGTCAATTTAGGCACGCTGGAGTACGACAAGCTTGACACTAATATCGACGATCTCAAGTATGAAGTTGAAGAGGAAGATCTAGACGACTACTCCAAACTTCTCGACGATGCTGACAAAGCAACGAAAAGTACCGAAGGCTCTAAAAACGACAAAGCCAAAGCAAATGTTAACGCATCGGGTTACAAAAAGAAGAATACCGATAACAAAGGAGTGAAAATCAAGACTAATGTTGATGATTTGAAAAAGTTTTACAAAACCATCGGTGGTCACGACGAAGGTACTCGTGACGATAAAGATGTGTATGCTCTCATCAAGGCAGCAGTTGGAAAAGCAGTGGGTGTTACTGGACAAGAAGAAAGGAAATACAGGAAGGGAACAAAAACGAAGGGATTTCATAAAGTGCATCACAAGGATGAATACGAAAAAGACAAGGAATTTTTCGACGATGATGTAACAAGCGGTGTGATTAAAAAACTTGGAGCTAAAGGGTCAGGATTTAAAATCGTCGGTGGGCTCGGTTTTGATAAGGGTCACTTTCATCACGACCACACAAAGGGTCTGTATGGAAAGGAAGGGTTTTCTGATAATGAAAATATTGAAAAGGAATTAAATGGATACAGTGATTCCCAAGGGTTTGATGCTTATTTTAATAGCAACAAGTAAATTACAGAGCAAGTGGAATATAAAACAAAAATGAATAACTTATTATAAAAATATATCCATATTTTTATAATAAGTTACGAATATGTATTATAATTATACAATTTTTACTTTTACAAATTTCGAAAGTTACAAATTAATGGAAAAACTTTTTAAATCAAAAAATTAATATATGCCAATTCTTAAACCAACGAATATACTTCTATTTTTATATTGTAGTAATTTATTACTAGTTTAAGATTAAGAATATTATGTAAATTATATCTTAATACAATAATACATACAGATAAACATTTGTAATTATTTCAATCTTAAAAATGTTTGAAATTACGAACTTTCGTCACATACAAGTATTCCAACATTCTAGACATTAAACATTTTTGTTATTTATAAACTTCCCATATTAGCCCCTTTTCTCTTAATGCGTTTGAAATAAAATTAGATACTTACGAAAACCAAAAAATCACATACATAAAACAAGATCGTATATGAATGATGTAATTTTGATGAGAGTAACCGTTTTCAATAATCTCGTTAATTATCGCCAATTATAAAGGCAGCTTATTTCTGATCATACATACATACATGCATATATTAAAACAACGATGAAGTCAATCACGAAAAAGCTTGATGCTACTTAACGAAAAATGAGGGTTGTTCCTAAAGTTTTGATAACATTTCATGAGCTGACAAGTAATCTAATAATGCAACAAATAGAATAATTATGGCTCAAGTATTTATTACTAAGTAACAATATTTAATTTTCTTGTGACATGAATACTTTTACGTATATTTTTTTTAATGTCGGGTACGTTTCTTCAGTCTAATCAATTTGCCATAAATTAACCTGACATAAATTTGTTTCCTATAAGATTGTATCCGATGCTTTATAAATTAAATGCAATGTATAAGGTTCGTTTAATTCCCATAATTATGTTCTCTCAGGGCAGTGTCAGTGACAATTAAATAGTCTTGCTTTGCTTAAAGTAGAGAATATACTTAGAATTTTTATAATAATAGAATATTGAAATAATCAATAAAGATTGATAATAACTGATAACAATATGACATAAAATTTAATGTATTCTTTTTAAGCATTTCATGAAATCGATTAAATATAACCGGTAATTAACAACATAAAGATAAGAAATTTCAAATTTGTCTATGGATTTTACATTGTCATTCTTACTGTCATGTCAGGTCAAGTCAAACACCCTGCTCTATAATCTATGCACCTGTCTGAATGAAAAGTGTTTGTGCAAATGATTGTGAAACAAAGAATTTTAAAATACGAATTAAATGAGGCTCGATAGTGTTTTAATTTTGAGCATTACTCATGAGTACGGAAGAGACGCTGTTGAATCTCGATTTCGACAAGCCAAACACAACGATTTCGCTCCCTGATGACGGCGTGGTATCTTTATCTAGTAGTGCAGAGGATATTTGTTTAGTACCAGAGGTCGGGTTCGAGGGCAACGTGGATTCTCCGGGCGTGAACCGGGAGTCGCAGCCGCTGCTAGGCGGCCGCGGCGACTTCGAGGTCTCATTCAATCATTTCCCAGGTATGATGATGTAGAGACTGAGTCATCTACATCCTAATTAAGATCTAAAATCTTGTTTTTGTTTTAGAAACTTGTAGCTTGCCTCGTAACCAAATAAATATTTTCTCAAGTTATTCGATAAGAAAGACAACTGGACTTTTCTCATCCAGATGTGTTCACGTATCGTTTGTTTGTATTTCGAAAATTCGACTTTAATAGTTCAAAATCGCGATGTCAGCGCTTGTTTACTGATATTGATAATCGCTGCCAATAAAACTTTTGCGTCTTCCCTATAGCTTTTGTAAGGTTTCTTTCGAGTGTCCATTAATAGTTGTGTAAGTAACTCTACATGCAAGTTATGTTCACTATTTTACATCAATGATGCTCGGCGCGAATCCACGCTTGTTGTTTGAATTTTTAAGGTAATTATTATTCATGCGCGCAAACTTCAGAGCGCTGATAATTATAAGAGTTGCAGCTTGAAACTGTCTGAACATAGACACAGTACACTGTCAATTTTCAGTCAACCGTAACACCAATATTAACACTAGCCGTTCTTCTGTTTTTTTGGACTATGGAGTTCTCATTTCTCTGCAGTGAGTTTTGAAATGCTTAATTATTATTAATACAATCTATGTTTCGTAAAGATATATGTATAATTACTTTTCCATTTGTAAATTTACAATCCATATGGTGTGTGAAAATAATGATTTGTTGTATACAATTTTTTCATTATATTTCCACTCGATTACAGGTGCTTTGTTATAAAGATTATTATCAATTTGCAATGGTTATTGAAGTATACATGGTTCATTACTTAACATTATCAGGAGCATAATAGGATATTTTATTTGCCACATGAACAAAATTACACTCTTCATTTAAAAACGAAGACTTATGGAAGTAGCTTTCATTTGAAACTAAAGGTAGAGTTGACGAAATTTGTAGCATTATATTGAATAATTGCCTAACAAATATAAATTTCTTATTTTATAGAGTATGTTGTGGCATTTGTGAATAGAAAGTAAACATGAGGTGAATTTGCTTGGCTGTAAATCTATTATAATATTAGACTCACTACTCTCTCTACATATGAATGAGTTCAAATGTGTCTTATGTTTATATTACTCATGAATTGTAGGTATGTGTATCAGCAGTGAATCAAATAGCTTTATTTATTTTGAACTGCCATTGCATTGTACTTAAAGGTGAGTCAATAGTTTTGGAAACCAGTATGCTTGTGGAATTATGAATGTTGAAGGAGTACTTTGGGTCTGTAGGGATAGAGATATTCAATGTTTGGTTCTATCTATATAGAATGTTATATATAAAATTATGTCGCAGTGTTTGTTGCCAATCTTTTCTGAAATGGCTTGACTGATTCTCATGAAATTTAATGTGCATATCGGATAGGTCTGTGAATCGGTCAACATCTATTTTTCATACCCTAAATGTTAAAGGTTACCCCTTAATGTTTTTTTATGGTTTAGACAAAATATTTTAGTTTTATTTTTTTATGACATAAAAGAAACGTAACATCACGCCTGTTATCCCCGAAAAGTTAGGCAGAGGAGTGTAGAACACTCCCACAATTCACCAGTTATGTTTACATCCCACTATGGAATAGGTGGTGAGCCTATTGCCATGCACAGGGCACATATCCAGACTCCAAGACACTACTAGAAAATCTAAATTAGAGAAATTCTACAGTGCCCGACCCGGGAAACGAACCCAGGACCTCCTGATCGTCAGTCGCACTTACAACCAACACGACCAACGAGGCAGTCAAATTTTTTTATGACATGACATTCAAAAATACATACAACCTTTAATTGTCATTCTTCTATCACCAACCCCTCTTTTTTTAATTGCCATATTAGTAATTTAATAAATTTTATACTTGGTTGATAACTGACCAAGATTTAAAGAAAATAATTAAAAGATACAATAGTTTTTATCTAGATTAGAGAACATCAGTCTTTTAACTGTGAATTTGTATTTTATTATTGTATATTGTATTGTATATATTGTATTGTATATATTGTATTTATATATATTGTATATATTGTATTGTAGTATTGTAAAAAAGGAAAAAGGTAAAAAAAATAAATGGTGGTACAGAGTTCGCCGGGTTTTCAAGAGTTTGTATTTGTGCCCGGTTTATGTCAATAGGCTCACCATCTATTACATAGTGGGAGGTAAATATAACTAGTGGACTGTGGGAATGTACTACACTCCTTTGTGAACCTCTTCAGGTATTACTGGCATAATGTTACGTTCATAATTTGAGGTTTGCTAGATTAGTTGAAAAGTGAAATTAAATGTATATGTGGAAGTTGCTTGCACGCAAGTATTTTGCAGATATCCAAAGAGATACGATAAGGCAAACATATTTATATGTAAATTAAGTTGACAATCAATTGTTTGGAATGGTAAATACAATTGCAGTTCGGCTGTCTTTTAGGTATTTACTTACATAAATGTACTTAATTTTGGTTTGGTTTTATTTAATGAAACTTTTTTCCTGTTGCTGTTTAACACTGGGTGAAGGATTTCTGAACTAAATTACATGTCAAAGGTATTACATTTTCATATAGTTGATTCAAACATGTTTATGCTTTGAGCTCTTCAATATAATATGTTGCGTTGTGTTTACATAACTGTATATCGACATTCTGTCCTAAGAATTTGTAGTCCTGATTGAATGAAATACAATAACATTTTTCATAAAAGAGAAAATAGAAGAATAATTGTTTAAATTAAGCGGGTAAAAATAGGTATATATTTACTACTTCCTTCATTTATTCATTCTTTTAATCTTTGTTGTTAACCCGAAGCTGGGTTATGTAGGATAAGATTAGTTTGTTAACTCAGGGTGATAATGAAAATTTGTAGCAGCCACTGTAAAAGTGATGTTGGTGGTAATTTTAATGTTAATTTTTGAAATATGCAAAAAGACGATTGCAGTATTGTATCAGAACAATTATATAAAGTCGAATAAATTATTAATAAGTGTCCATTGTTAATAATAATATCCAGTATTTTGAATAAAATCATAATGATTTTCATTATTGTTGTTACAATTATGTGACTCATTGATTTTCTTGTAGTGTTAAACAGTATTATGTTTTCAAGATAGGTAAGTGGCAATGATATTGTATTCAAAATTGGAAATATAATGTTATATTATTTAACTGTTAATCATATCATTGTGGTCATAACTATTAATTATATTAGTTCAGTCTAATACTATATCAATAATTGTATTAACTACAGTTGTAGCATTGTTAGTGTAGTGGTAAGATTTTATCCTTGTAATTTTTTACATTGAATATCAGTCGTTGTAACAGTGAAAGAGAACCCTATGTAGGGGACCACCTAGTGTCGAAGTTACTGGCGGATACAATAATTTACAGAGAGAGACGAGCACCAAATTCATTCTCTTTCTCTCTATATGCACGAGACGATTTCTTACTTGGCTCGCCCACAATATAGGTATATAAAAGAGTCACATAAAAAATATTTAACCATAGTATCGATAGCAGTAACATAGATCTGGGGTTATGATCAAGTTATACGTGTTACTTATAATTTCGGTGTGGGCACTCAACCGTGGGCAAGTTGAATAAAAGAAAAGTAACGTCACGTCGTAATCCCCGAAGAGGTAGGTAGAGGAGTGTAGTCACTTCCACGTATCAACTTTTAGGTACGTTTATGTCCTGCTGTGGAATAGGGTAATAGTTTTTGTTTCAGGAAACGTGGCGGATGGAAATCCTTAGCCTGCCTACACCTATGTAACTAATTGAATACCTACCTACACATATGTAACTAATTGAATAACCCCACACTAGTATCACATGATGGTTAACTCTTGTGTTACAAGAAAATATTTGCATCAATCCCCTTTTTCAGAAAAAGACTATCTACCCCCATCTAGTTACAAAAGTTACTTGCCTTTGGCCATCATCTGTGTCGTATAGCCGGCGTCACTACACGCAAAATGTATTTACATTTTAAACGCTTGATATTTACACTTTTAGAAGGTTGTAGGTGGAAGTTGTTTCCGATGTGATATTCTATGAGAGAATTATAACGTAATAAAAAAACGTAACATCACGCCTGTAATCCCGGAAGAGGTAGGCAGAGGAGTGCTACTGCACTCCTCTGCCTACCTACCTCTACCTGCCTACCTCTGACTGTACTCAGTCCCACGTTTCACCAGTTACGTTTACGTTCCGCTATGGTGGTTGAACCTATTGCCGGGAGGAAATATAATACTAATATGTATTTAATGCACAATTTCATGATCCACGCAAGGTGGATTTGTAGAAAATGTTATTAGGCATTCAGTTCACCCTTTATTGAAACTGTATGGTGAAGGTGTAAAGAATTTGAATAAATAAATGTTCACTGTAATTTCGCTATCATCACCGTTAAGTCGGTCGGTCATAATATCAGTCTCGTCTCCTAATAAAAAAATATTTTTTTGTCATAGTCTGCTAAACTGACCACACGCTGAGCTCATGATATGTTAAATATCTTTATAGAAAATAACACGATGTATAGACTTTGTTAGTGTTACGTCTTAGTAAGTGTCATTTAATCTTATAAACGTATGTATATTAGTCTTATTAGAGGTTTGTGTAGGATACGAATACGCACTGGAAAGGCTAAAATTTGGATCATTGAACTATCACGGTTTACAACGGTTCAATACAACGTAGTATTGATAATACAGGCTAATATCGAAACGTATCGGCTTTTGTTTTCTATGTATGTGTGTGTGTAAGTGTGGACGTGTGTGTGTGTTTATATTGTTTTGTCCCCATTAGATTATCGTGTGGTCATATTATGATTAAACAAAACTTCGTCGTGTACAACAATGTCACGATGTTTCCACAATATCCCTTGCAACGAATGTACATCCTGTTAATATTGTTTTATTTGACGTCCGCGTCGTACAATAATATTCGTACATCGCAGAAGCAGATGGGTACTTCTCGTTGGTACAATGTACAATGACTGCCTCGTTGCTTGGACGGTTGCGAGCGCGACGCAGATCAAAAGTTCCTGGGTTCGATGCCCCGATCGGGTACTATTCGGATTTTTTAACTTGAAATTTATAGTAGTGGCTCGGAGTCTGTATTCGTTCCGACGTACAGCAATAAGCTCACCCACTATTCCATAGTGCGCCGTAAACGTGATTCGTGAAACGTGGGAATGTGCTAAACTCCTCTGTCTGCCTCTTCGGGCATTACAGGCGTGATGTCGTTCATACTATTGCATAGTGTCATTGTTCGTAATGTATTGATATATCGTTGTATTGATATTTATAAATAGCGTACGGTCAGTACGTGTATTTGAAAGATTATGATAACGATTATGTATCAAGCGGAGTTACACATGTATGACGTAGGTCGTTGTATTATTCAAGCTATATACGATGTTCGGACGTATCTCTAGATACGGCTGACGTATGTAATGAGTTGTCCGAAATAATCTCTATATTATCATCATGCCCGTAAACACTTATCTTTCGACTGTTGGACACGGGACCTTTCATAGAACTAGAAGGTTTAAGGCCATAGTGAGCCACGCTGGCCAAGCGCGCGTTGCCAACTAAGGCTCAACCAGGTTGTGAATGGTAAATATATTGGTATTCAGTACTCCGTGTTCTCTGCGTACACCGCAAGGACCTGGTGTATTGTTTTCGCAATGATAAATACCACGTTAATTTCGTTCATGTATCCAAAACATAATAAATAGTATATGAGACATTTTATCATATATGTAGCAATTTGACGCGTAGACTCGTAGTTCACTTGATGTTGATAGATCGTTGACACCAATGATTGGTGATCGACTCGTTCGTCTGGTGGTTATTGAACCTGACTGTTAAGCCGGGGTAGTGTGTTCGATTCCCATTCGGACAAGTCATTGTGTGACGGGCGCAAGTATTTTTTATTATTATGTGTGGCGCTCGATGCTCCCTGCCAGGCCCGTACTATAGAATTTTTCTAATTGAAACTTTCTAGTAGTCGCCTGGAGTCTGTATTTGTGCCCGGTGCATGGCAATAGGCTCACCACCTATTCCATAGTGGGACGTAAACGTAACTGGTGTAACGTGGGGGTGTTCGACACTCCTCTG
>DWTO01002391.1:0-14085 GCA_018244755.1 Jemadia pseudognetus
GCATCGGGCACATATCCAGACTCCGAACCACTACTAGAAAATCTAAATTAGAAATTTTTTCTAGTGTTCGACCCGGGAATCGAAACCGGGGCCTCCCGTTCGGCAGTATATAACTATACTATATATAAACAATTCATATGTATAAACAAATTCATATGCAATTCTACGGACAGCGTTATTTTTGTAGTTCGAAATAAAAAGTTAGTTTATCTCCATACGAGATAGTAAATTTACAAATATTCAAGTAATACGCAACTTTTTTACTAGCAACGTATAAAACTACGTTTCCAATGGTTATTTATGCGAAAAGTTGTGCAGATAAAACGACTAGAGGCGTTAGGACCGTCCAGAAGTTATCCGCACGTCCATAAGTCGGATGCGCGAGATCGAAGATCGGTTGTGATGTAGAAATGGTTTGTACAATTGGAATTCACTCCATAGTCATTATCAATATTACTGACCCTTCAAACGTTTCCATATTGATGTGGGTCTCCTCTAGAATGAGAATGGTTAAGTGTCTGCTATGTTGACCAGAAGCAGAACTCACGAATAATGGAAAATTCCAAGTTGTATAGACTTTATCCGCGCCATACCGCAATCTGTTAGCGCCGGGTTTAGTTTCTTCCTACGACACCTTGTATCCCGGCACGGGATCGGAAAATTTAGGCTTACTGGGCCCCGACAAGACTTTTTTTAAATAGATAAATAGTTAATTTTTTAAAATTACATTTAAATTTGTGATGATTGCTCGGAGTCTGTATTTGTGTCCGGTGTATGGTAATAAAAAAAAAAAATAGGCTAACCATCTATTCGTTACTGGGGTGTAAACGTCATTAGTGAAACGTGGTAGTGTAATACACTCCTCTGTCTACCTCTCCGGGAAAATATAGGCGTGGTATTGGGTTATAAAACACAATAAATCTTGTAAGGAACTTCTATAAGTTACGTAATCTGCGCAAATAAGAGGGCTCTAAAGTATTTTATTGGCGTCCGTTTCACACGCCCCCTCCCTACTGATTTGTGCGTGAAGTTTCGCTCACAAGTGTTGTGCGCCTCGCGCCGGCCACATGTTTCCGTGCCGCTATGCGCGTCAACCGTCTAATATAATATTTTGACCATAGACAGTTAGAAAAGTTATTGGTTGTTTATCTGTTACATTAACCTTAACACTTTTCACTGTAACGTGTTTGTAACATGCATTAATTTTTTTTTCGATTTCTCAAAATAATTTTAAATTGAAAAAGCGAGGTCCTGTTGTATTATTAAAATGATAACGAATAATATACAATACCCATTGATACATAACTGTAATTTTGAAGCGATAAAATGGCGTTTAAGAATGTTATATGCTATATAGATATGAGTACATATATGAATATGATTATACGAACAATGATCATAAAATATTAATGGAATATTGTAACAAAGATAACATTACAAACCAACGTTACATTCGATTAGCAAAACCCTCTTCTCGCCCCTAACGATTGATTCGAATTTCGGCTAACAAATGCGGTGCGAAATACCGCGCCTAATTAGCAGTACCGCAACTTCTATGCGGTTTTGTACAAGAGGACCGCACTCGTACAGGTTACTTCGCGCGATAATTTCATTGAACACGTTTTGTTGAAAATTAATTGAATGTCTAAATAGTTTTTTTTATTAACCTATTTTTACTTACAAAAATTTCTTCAAGTTATTCAACTTTTTTCAGTGATTATATCGTCTAAGTAACATATGGAATACCTATATATTTTTATAAATTACTTTCATTTATATTCTTTAGACAGTTTAGACAGTACAGACTTTAGACTTTAGACAGTAGGAACACTGTGATTCACCACAATTTAAAGTTATGTGCGTACAATAGTAATTAATTATTATTTGTACATACCTACCTATACTCCGGTTATGTAAATAGATAAATAATATAAAGCCAGTCTGTTTGGGTTTACGCATATCTAATCGTTAGTTTGCTTATGCGTTTAGTGCCTTAACTGAACAGTCCTCTGTATAGGGATCTCGTATTACTGATAGTGAAGCCTACATGCACTGTATAGAAATTGTTCCTATAACAAAATATTTATACATATATTGTTATATATGTATAAAATTTTATATTCATTTGAGTAATACTTTTTATTATTATATTGACTGCCTCCTTGGTGTCTACTCCGTCCGCCTATTTGTTAGATATCACAAGCATCAGATTGTACAAGTCCACTGCTGGGCATAGACCTTTTAACAAGCGCTGTTGAGCCTTGTCTTCGGCTTGTCGAATTCAGCCTCCGCCTAACATGAGCTCTATATAAATAAAATTTCTTTTCCAAGCAATAATGATAATGATAATATTTTGGGATGTCTCCACACTTCAGCAATGGGTAAAAATATTTTGGTTCTGGTCTTTCCACCCACGTTCTGTACTCCCCTCGGGCGCACCGAATGATTTGTGTGAAAAAGTTTAGTAGGTTAGCCGGGAATCATATTTACCCCTTGTTCGTGGTTTCAGATCTACGTGGGGTTAACAACCTCAGTGATCCTAATATTTCAGAGTAAAATCGAAGTATTATAGGATTGTTGGTTGGATTTTTTTGCAATAGAATTTAGGAATTTGAATACAATACCATTTGTTACTGTAGAATGTAAAATCACGCCTGTAATCCTCGAAGAGGTAGGCAGAGGAGTGCAGAACACTCCCACGTTTCACCAGTTATGTTTACGTCCCGCTATGGAATAGATGGTATTCATGAAAAAAGATACATTACTGAAAAAGGATGTATTATTACTATTATATCATAATGCTAGGTCCCTTATAAGTTAGGTAGACAGCATCGAGTGCCAAATACATCTATTCTTAGATTCTTACTGATCTCACGTAAAAAGGACAAGATTCAAGGAAATACTTGAAAGATTATTTATAAGAAAGCTTTTGGTTATTTATACGAAAAACGAATAGTTAAAAATACTCGCTAGAAAGAGCATTAATATTACTAACCAAGATTGAGATATGAGAAGACGTGCTTAATTGCATCAAATCAATCTCCTAGAATAGATCTCCGAACATTCCTTTCCCCGAATGTCGCTTCCAGTTTAGTATAGCCGCTGTATAAGTTTGTTATAATCAAGTACGAAGCCTGCGCTATAGTAAGCTGACAGCTGATAAATTTCATCGATACCTTTGTAAATAAAATATTTGCTTATCGCACAGACAATGGTCCTGGGACGTAAATCAAATCCATAATGTCTTTTCTGGAAGTCAGGATCGCTAATTACTGAACCAATGTGCCAGCGGAGCATTTGGGATATTATGTTTGGTTACGAAGATACATAACTTCTAGAAGTTCCATATATCATGATAAGAGAATACCAACGGTTGTAATGACAAACCAAAAGCGATGCGTCAAGCTTAGGAACGTAAAACCCAGTTACATATGGGCTGGCGGAGCGGTTGCGAGGTTTTCGAGACACATTTACGATTCTGTCTGGATTGCTGCTCGGTATAAGGTACGCTCCAAGTCTTCCTATATTTTGTGGGTGGATTTATGAAGATTACTTACAATATTTCTTCGAAAATGTAGCCTTGAGTAACATTAAAATGGTACTAAAATTTTACACAAATCAAGTTAATACTAAATTATTTTTGTATATTTTTGCTATATGCTTATATTTCACATGTACGTAGTACCGGATGCCCTACGTTCATGAAAATAGCTTACTACGTAACGGGCAGTTATAACATATTTTTGTCCTGTTCACTTGAATGATGAAAAGACACTGTTGATAACTTAAAACATGGGTATATGTGTACTACACTCTGCCTACTTATTCGGGGATTATAGGCATGACATTATGTTTTCCTATATTGTTACCGAACGGTAAACCTACTATATGTATAGCTGTAATTTAATCTTCAACAAGAACGTTTCCCGGCATATTCTGTTAATCTGGAACCTTAGTTATTGAGGAAAAGCTATCTCGTACAGTTTGCTCAAAATGGTGTTTGTACACGCAGCCGCTACGCTTTATTACTTCAATCATGTTTATAGTTTTCTTGATAAAATTGATTTCATAATGATTACTGCCAGGTATGCAAAAAACTGTAATTTTCGATTGAGAACATGGTATGTATTTACGATCTGATGAGGGCTTTAGGTAGACCCAATGATCTAATTTATTATCTTATAACATTATAATCTGTTGGAAACGAATCTCTTTAAACGACTACTGTATATGTATGTCATAGGCTCTTTACACGGCTATACTTTCATTACATTGTGGAGAATTATAGCAAGCAGTTTCCTCAAGATGTTCTTCGCCACTGCCATAGCGAGGATGTTAGATCTTAGATATATCAACGAATAATTTCCTCAACTACATGTTTTTGTACAAAGCTAATACAGGCTGATATTGAGAAAGAATTTAGTACACCCAATGCTTTTACCAAATGTTCGATTAAAGGTTGTCACAGAGATAGCTATAATATACATATATTAATACCTTATGCTATAATATTTATTATGACAAGAACATCACAGACGGTAGCTATGCTATAATATAATTAAATATGAATAAATATAAAATAATATTAAATAAATAAATAAAATAAATAAATAAATATATCTTTGCGGTCATTATGCGCGCAATAATATGTTTTGCTACTTGACGAAGTGAGAAATATGTATTCTAGGTAAGTGAGCGGTCACTCGAGCGTTCCTCTACGTAGAGAATATATTGAAATACATATATCATTATATGCGATAATAAAATGTGTGTTCCGTGCGAACGTGTAACGGTCTATACGACAGACTTGGTTATTGAGGAAAAGTGCGTAATTCGTGTTCCTACTGTGGTCGTTGCTGATAGAGCAGGAAATTAGTTTTGATCTTGTTAAATTTCTTTTGTTTGTACCGTCCAATTAAAAAGTCAATTATTGTTATGACGGTTTATAAAGTGCTTTGAAAGTTGTAGTGTAATGCATTATGTTATCGATAATGTTATTTATAAAAAAGAGGAAAAAGTAAATATTTAATTCGATTAGCTATGAATTAGTCTTATGATATTGCGATCAATACTCCCCCCAATCCATAATGGGACGTAAATGTAACTGGTGAAACGTGGAATTGCGCCACACTCCTCTGCCTATCTCTTCGAGAATTACAGGCATGATGTTACGTATTTAAGCTATTAATTTGTCAAATATTATACACGACAGGAGAATGATGTAAATTGCATTTACTTAAAAGAAATATTAAAAACGACTAACTATTTAAGTATATTATAAAATTACAATAAATAAAATATATACTACGAAAGAAAAATAGAGCTAATTCCCTCCTTCAATTGCATGAAGCAATCGGAAAGAGCGAGTTGTTTAATTTAAACTTGTTAAGGCAATTATGAGGGATAAAACTTCTGCAGCAGCCAGCGGCTCTTCCCTCCGAAACGCGATAAGGAAAGAAAATAAACATTTATAATTTGTTTTAATTTATCTCATCTAATGCCGAAGACATATTTTCACTAGAACTTGCACTGTTTCTAAGCACTAAAGCATTACCTAAAGTTTGTAAAATACCAATTTAATGACAAAAAAATTGGTTAACATAGGTACCTATTTAAGATAATTATCAAGACATGAACGGAGATCTGATCGAAATTTAAGAAATGAATTGTCGTCTCAAGTAGGTAAATGTTATGTTTTAAGAACAATTTTTAAATTTGGAAGAAACTGTTTCAGCGGGAAAGGTGACATTTGACATGTTTATTTTTTTTATATGCATAATACAAACATGGCTGAGATAACATTATAATAATCAGTCCCGCGGGAACTATAAAGCGTTGGATTAACGGCTATTGGCCAACAGTCAGACAGGGCCGACTTTGATATCAAGCGTTAACGGCCATGTTTAGGGCTCGCCAGCCATCAAATATTATGTTTACGAATGCAATTTGTAAACTAAAAACGGCTAACGTGACTGAATTACGTCTGCTCGGGTTCTTCGGACGCCGAGTCCCAGTCGTCATAAACACACACACATATTACGTATCTGACAAACACAACAACCGTTTCTTGATGACTTTATTACGGAAGTATGTAATGTGTTTCTATTTGACCTTATGGGTATGGTTACGGTTAATATCATTGTTTCTCATAGTGTATAATCTTTGTAATACCTACATATATGTGGGTATATAATAAATCATAGATTCTGGCCGTCAAACACTTTTGTTGCTTTTATTAGAAGAATTTATTAATTTTATTTGTCGGTTACTTAGTAATGCTTAATTTGTTATAAGAAATGTTAATAATAACAATAATAGGATAGTTTATTTATATGAGACCCATCACCTATTATAAATTAATATTGATAGTTAGTGATTCTGCGATATTCTGTGGGGATTATGGGTTAAACCCCTCAGAGAAGGCTTATGTCCAGCTGTGGACTTAAACAGGCTGATGATATTGACCAGTATTAGTTTAATTAATAGGTATAGATTTTAAACGGATTAATAATAAAATGTATTTTTTCAGATGCTGAGTCACTTTGGAATGAGCACAGTCTGTGTGTATGGGTTGTGTGTCATACAGAAACATGGGCGGCAGTAGAAAACGCAGGATGGTGGCGACGCGGGGAGCCTGGAGACGGCTCCGACTCTTCTTATCCTTTCTGACATTGGCCAGCGCCAGTTCACAAGGTAATTGAGTTACACCATAATTTTTTTTTGACTGCCTCGTTGGTCGTGTTGGTTGCAAGCACGATTGCCGATTGTGACGTCCTGAGTTCAAATCCCGGGTCGGGCACTATAGGATTTTTCTAATTTAGATTTTCTAATAATGGCTCGGAGTCTGAATTAGTGCCAGGTGTGTGGTATTAATGTCACCACCTATTCCATAGTGGGACGTACTAGTGAAACATGGGATTGGACTACACTCCTCTGCCCATCCCTTCGGTGATTATAGGCGCTACGTTATGTTTATTATATTATACAAAAAACGGTTTCGTACTAAAATAGCCAGCTGGAGACATTTTAACATGAAAATACAAAAACATTTTTTACATTCGTTATCATTTTACCCACCAGTCAATTATACCACGACTGGCCGTAAACTGTACGTATAAATTCGTCATCCATCCAATTCGGTTGTAAAGGAAATTGAAATATCTACCAATCGCCTATATAACTACTGTTGGTAGTATACTTTTTAAATTCGCCCGACATCAATCCAATCAGCCATAACTGGAATCGAAACTAGGATGTAGTTTTAAATTCAACATTCGGCCGACGCAGTTATAAATGAAATGCAACGATACTGAAATTATCGGAGCTCTGAACGCCAGCGAGCGATTGGACAATTATCCGTCCGTCATGCGTGCTTATCGACATGCGATGCGTGAACAAATTTACGTAATTTTTCAGCGATATTTGCATTTTTCAATCAAGAAAATCATACCTGTGAATATGTATGAATTTTTTTTATCAAGCAATTGTGTCCGGTGTATGGCAATAGGCTCACTATAGACTAGACTATACTAGATACACGATAGATTAGATAATAGATAGAATAGACTTGTAACTGGTGAGACGCGGGAGTGTAATACACTCATCTGATTACCCCTTCAGGGAAATACAGGCGTGGTGTTATGTAAAGATGAGATAGGAGATATTTCGATGGTTGGTTCCATTTACAAAGAATATTAGATTGAAGAATGAAAAAACATACAATGCGAATATCGTAGCAGATACCGAGGGAGGCCAAGACATACCAATCTTGATCAAGTAGAAGAATACTGGCTGATGGGGAAGGCGGTAGTCTCCTAAACTTCAATGCGTGTGTGAAGGGAGTGATGAATGTGGAAGAAGCGCTTCAGATCTTTAAAGATACAAATATTTGGCTCTCAGTGCTTCCTGCTTACACTTTACGGGATTTGGCGCAATGGCATCATATTAACGTATATGTTTAAATATAATTTCGTACGATAAAAGATTAGTTACAAGTTATGTAGCGTGTTCTTGACGTGTAATTAAACATCGAAATTTAAACCACTTAACTTGGTCATTTAACCATTTGGCCGGGAATCAAATCCGATCGCATATGGGTGAAAGACTTCGAGACCGCCATGTCAAATGGATAGTTGGCATAATTAGTGAATTTTTATTCAAATTTACCCTTATCTGAACCACGCTTACTGCTTTTCCTATTTTAGTTAACAGACGAATCACGTGCGCACTCACTTGTCATAGTTGTTGGTGGCCGCCATGTTTAAAATTCCGTCTGTGTGGGTTGTGGGCACAATTCCAGGTGCGAACCATTTTTGTCGATCATTGACATCATCCATTTCTCATTACCGCAAAGTACCAATATTCTTGACGTTTCATTTACCAGCTCTAAAGACCCTGTATCCCCTAATAGCTCGTAAAGACAGCGTTCAAGTTATTTTGCAGCTACATTTTACTAGTAAACGAGCGTTAGTTCACGGATATTAGCTAAATAGGTGGAGGCTCCGCTACTTTTATAGTATGCAACGCGATTATCCGGTTGAGGCTGTAATCACAAGCTAAGCGTGGTCTTCTCCCTATCTTCGAGAACACCTCCTATAATTTCGTTTCATCAAAATGTGTCTTGAGGGGAAAAGGTGCATAAAACTGGTTAAATAAATTTCCATTCCGCGCTTTCCCGTCAATAATTTTCATATTAAAATTAATACTCAGATACGAATCACTGCGATTGGCCCAGAGAAAGCCGGCGCGCTTAGAACAGCAATTGACCAAGTAAACGGAGTACTAAATCTTATAATTCGCTTTTGCCATTAACAGACAATGTGCCAGAGACACTTTCCCATGTTCGCATGTGCGAATCGCGTCTAAGTTTCTAACTCCATTAATAATTTCATACAAACATATTGAGTATACCAAATTTGTAAGCGTTTCTCTTACGTTCAATTAAAACCACTTCCCTCTTTGGTAAAACAAGTGAAGTTAAGTTTTAGCGGATTTCAAGTTGATAAACAATTATTTTGCTATTTTTCGGTACATAGTAACATCAAGTCTTTTATATATCTCCATCCTTACAAACCAGACATGCTTTATCTAAATAACTCTCTTTATAAAACCACGTCGCTAATATAAAATTCTCCCGGTTGTATATTACATTAATGATAAAGTAGTGCCTTACATCTAACGAATGCAGATTTAATTTGAACATTTAGACGCAACTCTTTGTTCACAAAAGTTATTATGCTCTTTTATTTAGATGACAGTCGAGACAAGTGGACGTGGAAGCGGGAACGTTATATGGAATAGATCAAACGGCTTATGTCATCTGTAACTGTCGCCGCAACTTTATTGTGGTGCCCAGCTGTTGTGATCCCGTCTGAAGTGGACGTGTACACAGTACACACAAATGTACTATCACAGTGAGTCTTATTGTGGACATTTTTCATTTCAGACATATCGGCGTGTTGCAATAAGGCCGTTTCCCCTGAACTGTACGCTTGCCGGAGCGTTTGCGAGAAGGTGAGTTGAGTTCACTTTAAATGTATTAGGAGTTTGGGAAACGGGGGAAAGCTTTTGTTGATTTATATCGCGAGCGAAATCGTTTCCAGTGGGATATATGGGAGAAATAAATCTGCGTCAGATGTTAAAGTTTTGGGGTGGATAAGAAGGGCACAGATTCTATTGATAGGAAGATTTTTGGTCTGTTTGTATATCGAAAGTATATAACGTTATAAATGCGAATTTAAGTTTGTTTGTTATGCTTTCCAGCCTTTACTATTAAACAGATCATAATGAAATTTTGTGCACGCATTGTCAGGAGTATAGAAAAGGACATAGAGTATCTTTTGTCTAGAAAAAATGTAGCGAGGGATAAAAACTAAATTTGTATACTTCTGCGGCATACCAACTCGCCTTTGCTATCATTGCTCAAATTATTCGGGGATTCTCCAATCTTGACATCACCACGAGCGAAGCCCCAGGTAAACGCTACTCACATATAAGTGTATCAACATAAGTACCCGGATATAGACACGGAGTTAGATTGTCCGAATTCTAATCCATCAAATTACATATGTAAGTATGATCGTGTCTTGTAAACGTGTCTCTATTGTACACGCCGCCGGGCTACGGACATTTTGCGGCTGTCGCTCTCTTGAATCTTAATCGCATCTACAAGGGGTACCCAATCAAAGTTTTCAGTGGAAAGCTAAATTGACTAATTAAGTGGATTTATCGCTTCCGTTAAACTTCGACTCGGGGTTATTTATAACATCCCAACCCGTATTAAGGTCACTCAATATTGGTACGGGTTATGGCGTGCCCGTACTCCGTCTTTGATTTCTTTCAGGAAATCGATAAATATTCTTTGATGTGTTTACATGGAACCAATAAAGGATACAGTGATGGACGAAATCGGTAACATCGGAGGCGACTAGCTAACTCTTCCTGTGCTGTAGAAGCGAAGGATAATAATGGCGTTGTCTCGTCGGCTCTAATCAGGAGTCGTGTCACATTGCGGGAGGTGTTCCGGGAAGGCGCGTCGTGTGAATAAAAGGGAAAATTATTAAAACATGTAAACGGAGACGTCTGTGGATGTGGAGACTAATACATTTGTATTTAATTTCGTCTCGGGCATCGCGTGACGCGCACTTCCTCTCAGCGACACAGACGGAATAATATTTACGCTTTTTAATTGTATCTCCAATCACTATTGTCGATTTGTCGCCACGGTGCAGTCGCCGTGCTTTGAATGCATGTTGATTGTTTATTCAAATCGTCTCATTATTAACACGACGTTTTAAGATTACATTGTATGCAGCAAGTCTATGCGCTAAGAATTATAAAATGTCTTCGAGAAAACTTCTTAAGGCGACTTGAGGTATTTTATATCACTATTTAAACACTTCAGAATGTAGTATTTATTGAATAATACGTACATTACATATTTATCAAAAACTATTGTGAGGTTTTCAATGAAAGTGATGATTTTAAATTACGTAACATCATCGTAATCGGTTCAATAGTATTTGCGTGAATCCCGTGTAAATCCCGATCCCTCGGGACCTCCGGGATAAAAAGTAGCCTGTGTTATTCTGAGTCTATTGATTGATTGATTTGAAATTAATTTGATGAATATAATATTTTTTTCATATAAAGTAACTTATACACTACCCAACTAATAATAATAACCAGTAATTATTATTGATAGGATTTAAATTATCATACACATACATACATGCAGTATTTCTAATGCATTTAAACTGCATTCTCGACTCATATTATAACAAAGCAAGAGAGTACTAGCAACGAAGACAATTTAAATAAAGTGGTCGCCTGTTAAACCCTCCATTAAAACATTTAACCCCTCGTAGGATATTGAACCTTTTGGTAAACGATATACTGAGCGAATGGCTATAATTGAGATATAATTTATAATCGAGCAATTACTGTATTAATTGTCATTACGTATAAATCATTATTATGATTACAGATAGGTTTAGTACGCATTACTTTCTACATTATAAATAGACGTTTAGTTAAACGTTCATAATTTAATATTTATAAATAATTTTTTGGTAAATATGTATAAAACATATGTACATAAATAATTGTACATACATGCATAAATATCCTCACGCCAGGTCCCTTGCGGGGTAGGTAGAGAGCAATTATGTAATATATAAATAATTGTAATGTGTTCATATTGATAGGGGACTAGGGTTAAGTATTGAAAATTTTAAAAACTTATGTTAAATTTGTTTAGAAATTTAATCGTGTCAATTTTTGGAACTTTATTAGTTTCGTAATAATTTTTCATATTTGTCTTGAGTTTTTCTGAATTATGTTATAGTGTAATTATAACAGTATACCTACTATCGAAACTGAAAATTAATTAGCTCGATATGGCTACTAAAAGGCAGTGCGTCAACCCGGCAATTAATTTATCACAATAATATATTTTTTAGTGTGAGTTAAATATTGATCTTTTTTATTATCACGCCCGGTCCTTACGGGGTAGGTGTAGAGTACCGAGTGTCGAATGTCAAGTCAAAAATGCAGCGCTTTCAAATCCCATTGCTGGGCATAAACTTACTCTACGTGAGACGCATTTGAGATATCAAAATCGTCATTGCTGTGTCATTTTGAAATTATATTCTCTATATTTCTTACGTTTTCAAATTGTATTCAAGAATCGTAGCTCAATAGTGTTAGTAATTTTTTTCTCTATATTACGTACGATGACTTCAGGGGTAAGGCAATGGACGAAATATATAATAAACGGGGACCTCAAAACGCCCTGCAGTTGACGTGGAATTTAAATTTCTCACTCACAGTTGATTGAAATATTGAAATTGAGGGTGTCGTTTAGATAGACGTACAGCGTGTGGCAGTGAGTGAAGGTTTGATGACGCGGGATAGCAACCTCTTACCTAACACGACTTATTATATCATTACCCCAAGCCCATTGCGAGGTAGGCAGAGACTACTAAACCCCAAATATCTCTACATATAGATTCGATGTGCTTTTCTTACAGCCATGGCTCTCATGAAACATTGCATTTACCGCAATCCAGGAAACAATATCTATAACTACGAAAGTCAGTTATAATAATCTCATTTCCCATCAATGCACGTATGTAACGTAACCTTGATTTGGTGTATTATATCTTTTAAACTCACAGTATAAACATACCGAACGTACAGTACTAATTTCTGTAGTGTAATTATAATTTATGAACTGGTAGCGAATACAAGTCGTGTTAACGTGTATCCATTAGTGAAACGGTGAGCGCAGGTTCCTGTGTTGGTCAGATCTTTACAAGTAGAAACTCTGGCCAGCTGTTACCCAGCGATTTTTATGTTTTATTTGTTTAGTCCCACCAATGTGTAGAAAACATTTTCTGTGCAATATATACACATATTAATATTATTTATATACATATTAATATTATTTTTCGTATACACAGAATTACAGGTGCGCACAACATGCGCCGCGCTCAAATTAATGATAATAATGTCATAGATCTTTTTTATGGTTATTCCAGAATAACATATGTTCTTAATTCTGAACAAAAAATAGCAATAACACTCACGATTACAATGTATGAAGAGAGCTATGAATGTAAGGGAGGCAAGTCACGTGTTTGAGTATAGTATATGTTACTCGGTGCTCTCTACCTACTCTCTAAGGGTTCTGGCGCGAAGATGCAGTAATAATAACGTCGTGATGATGACCAACACGTTTTATACTTTTGATTGATAACATAAAATGTTGATTTTAAATTTTTGTCAATTTGTGTTTATCGTCGAGGTTTTCAACGTCCGCGGTAATGTGCGCCGGTGGTCGTCTCATAGTGCGATAATTACGTGTGAACCAATCTGTGAACACGAGCGTTTATTACACACGCGACGCGCAAACTAGTTACATGATATATTGGATCGTATGTTATCTCGGCTCTTTGTAGTTTCAAAAACGTCTGTAGTTTATGAATATTTCAGCCGAAATTACATTATCAAACGGTTTTCAAGGTTCTTGATCCACGTTAATGAAGTTGTGTTGTGTTTTGTATATGTGTGTGTGTACGGGGAAATATTGGAGGCGTCTGTATTCTGCTGAGTTTAGATTAACATCGGGTTATTTTTTAGGAGTTCAAAGGTGTCAATTAAGAATAAAAGTTGGTAGAAGTATTTACTTATAATTGGTAGAAGTACATATAGTTGCTAGAAGTAACAAGTATATAAGTTTATCTATTTGTTACACATTTATTTATGTAGTTATGTAATGGAGGTAGGGTCAATAGCATATGTACGTTTTAGAATATTGACTTTTAAAATCAATACGAAGTATTGTAATTTAAATATTAAAAATGTATTTATAACTACTACTAATACACTTAAGACACAGGAAATCTCATGGCCATTAAAAAAACAAACTTCAGCTTTAAATTAAAAACACGTTATGCGAACTTTAGTTCCGTTTGATTCTCACAGTGTCGCTTTGAAAAAAAATATCTAGTTCACGCCTTTAATCATTTCAGTAGGTAGGACGTGTAGCGGTTTCAGGCGGCTAGATCAAAGGGGGCGGCGTCT
>DWTO01002392.1:0-14083 GCA_018244755.1 Jemadia pseudognetus
TTGAAGATCCTTTTACAGGTTAAAGTATTTTTTTTTCATTACCATGATTATGAAATTAATCTTTTCACTCGATGCATAGTAAAGTCTCAGAATCGAATTATCGCCCATGTAGTTACTCACGGTAATACTCAATGGCAGCTGAATATATGGAATTTCTATACTTCTTACATACTTGAGAACATATATTCCTAGGTTGTCAATATAAATAAAACATTTGTTTTTTATGCGTCAATAAGTTGTCTATAAGAAAACGATATGGCTACAATAGTATTCCATTAAGAAAAATACATTTGCACCTTTTTATAATATCCAGAAACGAAGTACAAATATTTATTTAAATAGCGACACTAGATTTAGGTTTTATATAGCGACACTGGATTATTCGTGTCGAGGGGAATTCTCTGTATCGGGCCGAAATAAGAATACGTTCCCTGATCCCGTGCCGGGATACAGGGCGTCGTGAAAGGAGACTAAGCCCGGCGTTGGCAGGTCGCGGTACGGTACGGTATGCCTAGGCACAGCTAAATGTCTTGGCTGCGTATGGGCCGCAACACGGGCGGTGTGAGAAGTAATGCTGTCCGATCCTCTACCCGGATGCCCAGCGTGGGGATTATCCGCATAACCCCTTAGGCCTATATCCAGCAGCGGACTGCATAAGGCAGTGATGAGGTTTTTATTATTTTTTATTAACCACTCGAGTAATTGTCAATCAAATAGCTTTAATATTCTGTCTATTGTTATTGCAAACATAGCAAAGGAACTTCGGGTCTGAACGGGCTAATCAGTTGAATAAGGGTTCGTTGGGCGAGTGTCTTACATCAACTGATAAACGGCAAGCGATAAAATAAAACTAAGATATTTAAACGGCAAAAAATTATCCACTGGGTTCGTTTTAGGGTAAAAAATTACTGATCTCTAAGAGCAAAATATTAATCTGATCTGGGGGAATATCCGGTAGTTTTATTGATAATCGATATAGGTGTATCATATATACATATATTACTCATTTATAATACGCTGTTGCTAAGGAGAGGCCTATACGCTTCAAGCCTTATTATTGCATCGTACATGCCTAATCTTGAACAATAAACTATAGCTAGTCAAAATTGGCAATAGCTAGTAGGTTAGTAGTGGAACAAGTGATCCGACCATTTCCTACATATCCAGCCGTAGCGTAGTCTAGCTTTTAGTGCGATGCAAGTCCAGGGGTGCGACGGGTGGGGCGCAGTCTCGTCGCCATGGCAACCGCAAGATGGCCCCCGCGAAATTAGTACCTACGTCTGCAGGCTTTATGCGCCCGTCTTCATTATGTGGGATTTCAATTTATTTCCGAATTGAACTCCTGGATTAGATTTTGTATTAGTTTCTGTTGAATACTAAGTTTCGACGATTCACCGTTTCTGGTCACAGTTGAATTGATATTGTAACGAGATGCTTGCCGCCCTGTGTTTTGCACAATGGCATCCAATTTATATATACCATTTCGCTGCAAATATGCAAAAGTTTTGATACGGTGTGAAGAAATTTCAGTACATAGTACCTACACATTAAATTGGAAAACTTAAATTTTATTTAGTCAAAGGTAATACAAATCCGGAGTCTTGTTTCCTTTTAAGTTGCAATATTCTTTTACATTACCCAAGTCGTTCGCGGCGCTTGAAAAAATGTCAAGTGAGGAAACTTAGTGGATTTTTATTTTTAATTTTTCGCAAAACGAGGGTTGGAATAAGGTTTAAATGTTTTGCGTTATAATTAGTGGCGAATGTAGCTTACAGTTAATACGTTTAGAACTGTAGTTATAGCTTTCTGTACAATTTACGTATATGTTTTGTTGTGTCTGTGGTTAAGGGAATTATTAACTGAATTGTAACTATTTTTTCATAAAAATATGTGTAATAATTGTGTAAACATTTGTCAATATATAGTAATAATAATTATTTTTTAATAGATCAAAATTGTAAGGAAAAGTAATATACTTAATTGTATATTTTTTAATGTATCAAATTCCTAAATATAGGTATATAAAAAAGCATGTTTCTTGATTCATCACACATACATACATATCCTCACGCCAGGTCCCTTGCGGGGTAGGCAGAGATCACCGAGTGCCAAATATCTCTATCCTTACATACCTGCCGCGCCTCCTCCACATTCATCACCCTTCATTGTTTCACCATTATTTATACTATTTCACTCTTAGTGATCATCATTGATATATATAGTAAATAATAAACATTTCAATAAACGTCGTAAATAATTCACGAAAAATAAACACCGAGTAAACGAATGCTTTCTGAATGTATACAATAAACGACAATACAGGAGTACCGGCTGGAAGAATCACTGGAAATATTTCCAATAATGTGTATTCCATATTCGAATGTACAGTGCTATCGTGCAAGCAGATGGAAAATAAAACGCGGGGAAGTTTCCAGAACAAGGAGTATGAAACGGTTGAACGTGAAGTTCTTGGCGTGTTTTTATTGGTTCATACATATTTAATTTTATTCTAATTATTCTGCATACAGTCGGAATGGTTATTAGTAAAAATTTTATTTAATTTAATTTTAGTTGACGTCCCGTTTGGTTGGTAATTTCATGTATAGGTTTTACCAGTCTTTTTAGGGTATTTATGGCAGTTCTGCGACATGATAAGCAGCAATATTTCTGCAATGACTTGAGTGTGTTGCTATCTTTGTGTTGTAAAATAAATCGTCTATGGGGAGGATAACGGCTTTAAGTTTGGTAGTAGATAATCAATATGTTCAAGAATTATCAATAATGAGATATAAAAGAAGAATTTAGACAAGAAACTTGAAACATTGTCAAATTTAAGTTTTAGAAATGATCTATTGGTACTACAATGAATTATCAAAATAGAGAATGTAAGGTAACTATTCATTAACTACATTTATATTGTTTCATAACTATATGTATCTACCTACATTTAATTATACATGTGTAGCAGATCTTATAATAAAGATAATGTCTACATAGTAATAATATATTTAATGACTATGAAATGTAATTTAAACTTTTCGTTCAAGGAAATATGATATAAGACGAGCAAGAAGATTTTTTCCATTTAAGAAATCTCTCAGTCGGAGAAGCGAAGCGGAAAGGTCACTTTTTGATATCACGAAGATATACTTAGGGATTATTTTGTTAAAATTCTTCATAAATAACGTGAGCGGCTTTTTAAAAATAGCGTAAGAATTTAAGAAGAGTGAATGTAGCAGAATCATGTATGATCTGTTACGGTACAGGTATTTGGCATTTAGGTTTCGGTGCTTACTCCGTAAGGGATCTGGCGTGATCATATATATACTCTATACTCTCATTATTAATAATAATATAAATAATTATATAATGTTCAGAGTTCATGTGATAGTGGAATATTAAGCTTGTTTTGGTTTATGGGTAAAATTATCAACGCGAATTGATTATCTCCATTATTATTAACAAAAAATAGATAATTCGTAACTGCTTAATAATAATGCAGAATCGGAAATAGTTTTAATACAAATTACAATACAATTGAACATGTTTAAATTAATTTAAAGCTAATAAAAATAGTCACTCCGAATACTTTGTTTAATGACAATTTAAAACGCCTGCTCTAAAAGAATTTTTCGATTCGTTCCTCGCGCGTAGCTACAAGGAGAGTCTTTGAGAAACTTTTGTGCTCGGAGACTGGCGTCGCGCAATCTTTCTGTTCCTCGTTAGTTCTTTGTATTTTCGAGTCCGAACGTGGTTCGGCCGCCGAGGGTGTACCATGTGTTCGGTGTTCGAACGCACCTGCCATTGTGTGACATCGCAGAGTAAGTACGCACGTAAATGTAAATAGATATGTACGCTTTGTAATATTATGTCTTTATGGATGACATGAATATAAAGGTTGTTGAGTGTTACGTTTTAACTTTTGTAATACTGAATCGATTTCGAGAAACCTTGATATGAAGATCACCTAAGTGAATTTTAAGGAATAGCGCTAGTTGTTTAATTTTTTTTCCATGGCGTTGTTGTTCTTAAATAGCTTTCTCTTTAAAGGTTTGTTTAAGAGCTACAAGACTGTCCAATAATTTTATAACAAAAATCAATTGTTTTATTTTAACTTTATACTATCACGCTAGGTACCGTAAGAAGTGGCCAGAATATACCATCTTCCAAATTATGCATACCTAATATTATCTCGATACTTACAAATGTGACACCCAGTTTTAAATTACGCCCATCGATGGTTCGTCTATTTATATGTGTAGAGTAACGATATTTTTTCTGTTAAGGTTTTTCACATATACGCAAAAGGTTGACTAGATTTGAGTTAAAGAGAAATAACAGACAATATTATCTTATACCTAAATTATATTATAAGATTAGCGCCGAAAATTTCCTTAATGTGTTCATACCGTCGATCAAATATATATACACAAATAATTATATTACTCCTATGTATGTTATTAATATGTATGTATATTATAATATGAGTATGCACAAAGTGCCGCAATAGTATAAACTTAATATAGATAAAAACAGCGAAGTCTATGTCCTGTACATGAACGAGAGATGACGAAGGATATGCAGAGCATGCACCACTATCACACCCCGTAGCACAAAGCGGCTCAGCGCCGTCGCAGGGGGAGGGGTAAGAGCCGGCTTAATTACCAGTAGTGAGGCAAGCCATCCGCTACAGAACAATACGCAGATGGAAGGGCTTTTTTAAGTCTAAGGTATGTACTACCATTGGAATACAGAATCAATTCTACAGTGATTCGACCATGATGGTATCGTATGGTAGGTATATGAAGATGTTGAGAATAAGAGGGAGAATGGATAGCATATCATATTGGACGTAACATCACGCCTGTAACTCTCGAAGAAGTATCCTGAAGATTGTAGTACACTCCCACATTTCACTAGTTACGTTTACATCCCGCTATGGAATAGGTAGTGAGCCTATTGTCAGGCACCGGACACAAATCCAGACTCCAAGCCACTGCTATAAATTTTCACTCGAATGTCTAATTTAAAAAAATCCAATTGTACCTGACCAGGAATTCGAACCCAGGATAGCTCGATCAACACTCAAGCTTGCCATCATTCGTCCAACCGCAGTCGAATTAGTCATGTAACCCTATTTGCTTTTGGTTTGCGGCCCACAATCATTGTGATAAAGTATCAACAAAGTTGCCTTTAATTGAAACGACATTTACAATGTTATGTGTGTAATTTTGTAAAATATGTGAAATGTACGTTTCGTTGGCGATATTAAAAATAAATAAAACCAGTATACTACGAATAATATAATTAATTCACAGGCAACAGATTTCATTATATACTAATCATTTTTAATATAAATGTTTCACACGAAATTAGAACGCGTAGTAGGGGCCGCCTGTGTGCATAGTGGGGACGCTCTTTGAATGAGATGAGAAAGAAATCACATCTTTCTTCAACAAACATTTTTTTTCTTAGTAAATTAAATTCCACTCGCCGCTGAATTCATGTAATTGCGTTAGAATTTTAATGTCATTAGGCGATATTTTCAAGAAAACGGCGTGCTATTCAATTTTACTGCAGGATGTAAAAAAATATTCATGGGTTGAATATTATAATATTAATTTTCACGTGCATTGTTTTACATCATCATCAGTCTACTCCAGTCCACTGCTGGGCAAGCCTGTGCTCGATATTCAGCTCTTCGCATCACTGAACCTAGAGGAGTGCACGAAAATAGACCAGAATCGGACGGTGTAGCCAATATGAAGATTGACGTGTACGCCATTAAACCATTTAGCGTGCAACGGGACAAGATATTTCCATTGGCGGAGCGACGCCGGCCGGCGTGCGATCTACGGCTGCGTTTATGCACAAAACTCTCAATGCAATAAAATACTAATCAGTCCCATAGGTTGTATTCCACTTTAATGTGAAAAAAATCGTAAGGTTATTTATACATTTTATTTTTACATTTTTAGACACGACTCAAGCCGTTTCATATGTAATACATAATTGTATTCTACACATATAATGCTGGAACTATGTTCCTTGTTTAAAAATTATTTAATAATGACAATAGTTTTGTATAGTGCATAATTAAAAATAAACATTTGTACATTTTGTGTAGCGTATTAATCATAATTTCAACTTTATTTTCAACATAACCCTAATACATTAAATTAAATTACAATAATAATAAATATACATTAAATGGTACACATAGTACAAATATTTCATTAAAATCGTTACGCAAATAAATTATTTTATTGTGTATTAATGATTTATGTATTTTAATGCATCATACTTTATTGAATATCATTAAAAACCAAGTTAATAATGACTTGCTACCAATGAAGTAAATAGGTAGCTAAAGTAATAATGAGTTTCCTCATACAATTATAGAACGAAAAATTAATAGCTGTTTTAACACTTGTTTAATGTTTGTATTCTAAATGATTAATAATTTATTATACGGTGTGTACGTAAATTAATAGTATACGCTATGAAAGGCGGGCCGAAGTTTGAGAACAACGCGCGTAACTGCAGAATTATGCAATCACAGCGTGATTTGTGTTCGTAAGTTGATGTAACTTGTAAGCTTTGTTGAAATTGTTTGGAGGGCTGCATTAAACAAGCTTGTATAATCGAATCTTGTTATTTTACATTTCAATTGTAATATACACACACAAACAAATAAAATATGAATTAACCCGCATGCCCAATTTGGGGATTATTGACAAAAACCGCTCGAAGGAATATGCCCAGCAGTGGACTTGGCAGGCCGATCATGATAATATTTCAATTTGTCATTTTTAATATATATGCCACACGATGATATGTATCAGCATAACTCAAGTATGTTTTTTCCAGACAGCGCGACTAGTATTGGACCAAACCACGCTACTTCTTTATTATCTTTCGCTGATTGCGCTGAGCTCGCGATTCGCTGCAGAGATATATATGTACATATATATGACTTATTACATATACGTAGATAGTCTAGGATTTTGGATTTTAGCCTTGTGCTAATGGATCTCGAATTCAAATCGTAGCACGTATTTGTATATAGGTACATATTTGAGTTCGCAAGTGTGAACTTTTTGAGTTTAAAACATTACGGTTAATAAAAATATCGTAAGGAATGTGTTCTTTATAATGTTATCTCAATTATGTGCAGTTGACCAGCACGGTGGTCTGTTAGCTTAAACCTTGTTATTATAAGAGGACATTTGGACACGACATCTGAACAATAAAGGGTTGTTGACCGCTAAGTTATAGGTATAATGATGTATACATTTATACGTTTATACATTTATACTGGAAATCTGAAGAAATAAAGTTATTTCGGCACCCCTGCATAACTTAAATAAAAATTACTGACGAAAATCGAAGTAAATAATTTTAGTTTCACATAATTTTTTTAATTATTATTATTCGTTTTTATTTGTGTATGCGTTATGATTTTCCTTCCTACACACGGCGACAAAATAATGAATTGCTCTGATACTCGTACTTTGCATACAGATAACTTGTAGGCTGCTGTTGGCATACGTTATTTTTATCCCGAAAATTGTAATTATTTGCCTCGTTAGTTATGGTTGCATGCGCGGCTACCGATCAAGAAGTCAAATGCTGGGTATTATTGGGTTTTTCTAACTTGGATTTTCTAGTAGAAATTATTAGTAGTAGCCCGAAGTCTAGATTCAGGCCCGGTACATGGCAATAGGTTCACTACCTAGGTATTCGATAATGGAAGACGTAACTGGGGAATGATGGGAGTGCACTATATTCCTGTGACTACCTCTTCAGCTGTTACAGGCGAAATGCTACCGTATGTATTTCAATGGTATTAATTTCCCATACAATATTTCAACCAAAATTTTTCGAGACAGAAAACAAACGGCAATTGGAAAAAAAGATGGAAAACACTTTCACTTGTTGTGTGTTAAAGCGGACATTGACAATGGAATCAAATTTTTCGCTCATCGAACTGCAATTTACAATTCAAATACCTCTCGTCAATGGAACACAGGTGGATGCCGGCGGCGTCACTGCGGTGTGTTAAACGAAAATCGATTCACCAAATAATACAACCATATGCATTGCTCGTTTTGTACGGTTTCGTTTTACAGGATATCGTACTTAACCCGCAATAGATGCGAATTGTTAGAATGTTTACTAGTGGTTTGCACTATGGTCCAGCTGGCATTAATTCCGCTGAATGGCGTATGTTGCCCGCTGTGGGCGGTCACCGGACACTCACTTCGCACTTATTCGTGCACGGCCGAAAGCGAGAGTGTACCCGTTTTTGTATGTGTTCGTTTGATTTATCGTCGCTCTAATAGATGCGTGAATGATTCGGTGTTCGCACGGAGCGAACGGGTCAAGGCTCATTTTACTATCACACAGCTCAAACATTCGCTCGTGTCACGTGTCCCGTGTTGTGTTGTGGTGGGGCATTTTATTTACGTTAGCTGCGTCATTTTTTCCGTTTTGTAGGCACTGTCAATTTTGACGAGTATAAAAATTTATTTAAGTAAGTGTTCCTATAAGTCATAGTCACCATTTTTATAGAATTAACAAGTATTGATAATTATTATAATGTCGTATGAAACTCGTCCGTGGAAATCGTAGTGTCAGAATTATTAATATAATTATAGCTCGATGAGGAGTATTAGCGTCTAAAAGTCTAAGTCTAGCATAAAATGATTAATGCGTCAGCATTGTGAGAGTTATTTTATTTTAGTTCCGTCCATATAATTTACTGTCGAAGTTATTTAAATTCGCGCTTATATTCCTTAACTATATTCATTCGTTAAGTATGAGATTGTCAAACGTATGTTACGTAAATAGCTCGCATGAATAATACCAAGTTATTTGTATAGATAGGGGGGGTTTTCCTCACACGAGAAAACAACTGCTATTTATACAAGTTTCGTGTACAAATACGATTTGTTTCAACGTTTTCGTAGATTGTGCGCATTCACGGCAACTTCAGCACCAACAGAGGAAAGTTTAAATTAAATGAATCCGCCGTACTTACTCGGATTGTCTTATCCGGTACTTTTCGCATCTTTTCCTTTTTTGTATATTTAACCGAATTGTAAAATTCCGGTGTATATGTACAATTGTAACTAAGACGAAAAATCTGTTTTAGGTAATCGTGATAAATAATAGGTAAAAGTGGTAGTTACGATTTTAACCGTAAATTAAAAGCTTCATTTTTAACGTCGTCATATAGAAGGCTATTTGAAGTATTTTTTTTTGTAAAGAGGTATCGAAATTATGTTAAATATGATTACGTCAGTTGCGCTGTAGTTATGGAGACAAGATATTCCATTCGTTAATAAAATCAGTGTGTTAATAAATAATTAGTTGTCGCAAACATAAACGGGATACACATAACATGACAAGGGATGAAAGAAAACAAAAAGAAAATAAAGATAAAAAAAAGGGAAGATACTCACGGGAGTGGTCGATGAGCGCCCTCTGCCGCGGCCCCGGCGAGACTCACTCTTGACCGTCTGCAACGTCCCGTCGGGCCCCAAAATAAGCTAAAACAACATACACACCACGGACTTAACATAAAGCAAAATAAATTAAGTAAAACAAAATAGAACGTTAACACAAAAAGGGGAAAATTAATAGACAAACATGCAATGGGTGTGGGTTAGATGGCGACAGATTAGTGTTTTAGTAGATTGTTTACTTTTGAATTTTTATTTCAATCAACATATTCGGATATTTTCATCTATCATTAATTATTGTGAATTAATTTTGCCTAACACCTTAAGGATCAAAAATATCAAAATTTTCTTTCCTACTCTCATTTCGAGAATTTGAAAATTTTATGAAAAATAAATTTCTAAAGTACTATTTATTTAATTATCCGTTATTTCTGTCTTTATAGTCTGCATTGATGCTATTTTGTTAATTTTATTACGGTACATCAAAAATTATCGAATGATTTCTGTACAAGAAACTTTTAGAGTACTTATTGGTGTAGACGCCATCTATGTGTACGATCGGAACTAAATATAATGATGCATGTAGCAACTGTAGAGAGTTCTTCTATTCACCTTTAGATGGCGCTGTATGTAACTTTTCCTAGAGGGCGTTGGTAACATTGGATTTGTTTTACTGTACTAGGAAATTTTTAATTAATTTCAGTTTGATAAGTTACAGCTTAGTTATTTTTTTATGTGCTCACAAATATATTACTTAACATTTATTCTAGAGAGTCTTGGAAATAAATATTGTAAATTATAAAAAAATCGTTATTTTCGAAACTTTGCCTGAGTCAAGAAAAAACTATACTTTATATAATGTTAGACCATACCGTTTAATTAAATAACTCATAAGCAATTTATTTGTTTAAAACACTTCCTAATATTGTACAATAAAAAAATATGATGTAATAAAATGTTTCACTTGAACAACCAATGTGGTGCTAAAAATTGTGCTATTGTATAATTTATAGTTGAACAATGTGCTATTTTACAACATTTAAGCTGCCGCTAGATGAATCGAAGACCGTAAGTAAAAGCGTAAATAAATGTTAAGTCTGTTACGAAGCACATGGCATCGGGTCACACCTGGCGTTTTAGTTCGTTACTCCTCCTGTTTTTGTGTTAGAACCCGCGCGACATTTGTTCAACAGCCGTCTCGCTCGCACACTAACCTCTCTTTCGTTGTCTATTCTCATTCAAATCGCACTTTTTGTAATTATTCCCAGGAGCATTTCTACGGGAATATTTCTATTTAACTTGGCCGATTTAATGAATAAGTATGTAATCGCATGTGCGTTGAATTACAGCTGCCCCTGCCCTTAGATAACCGGTTATTGTAATTAAATTAGGATAGATAAGCCGAGGGTAGTCTTGAAATGTTAAAAAACATTTTAAACGTCAGGCTCATGAATTAAATAGAGTATGTAATAAGTAAGTTATCTGTCGCAACTCCACTCGCGTTTTACATTTCTAAAACGATCATTGATACCAATGGTATATATGTACACATTATTTACCAGGATTCTTCACATGTGTTTCATTTACTAGATATTTAAAAGTTACTACACGATGTAGCAGTTCTCTGTAAAGCACAGTTAATATTATTGATTGGGATCGATGGCTTATAGAAAATTTTAAAGATATTTAACACAAATTAATCATCACTTGTTATAATGACGAGGCATAACATCGTGAAGAAATCTACGCATTTCAATGTTCCTCGTAATTTTCTCGTGTAACGTCTGTTAATTCGTAGCTCAGTGTATCAGGTTAGGGCTTTTCACTTTTTATATCTGTAGGGATCCATCAGTGCAAAGATAAAAAGCTGACTATTGGAATGTTGTACTTAGTTGACGAACAGTTTTTTATAAACGAATAAAAAAACGATACATCGCGCTTGTAATCCCCGAAGATGTAGGCAGAGGAATGTAGAACACTCCCATGTTTCACCTGTTAGGTACATTTACGTCCCACTATGGAATAGGTGGTGAGCCTATTGCCATGCACCGGGCACATTTAGAGAATAATGTATAATGTTACTCATAACCTACTGCACTTGTAAAAATAGACACTATACAATATAAGAGGATGAATTCGTTCAAAAATAACTCAATAACGTTTCACTCGATATTACACATGCGTGGGCAGTAATGGCACGTGCGTAGCGTGGGCCCGTCCTCGTATTAGGGCAGGTCGCGAACAACACGAGCCTGATTGCCCCATTGATCTCAGAAACGGGATACTGTGGTCAGCAAGCAAAAAAGAGTCGATTTCGCTGGACGGCTCGAGAGATCGTTTGGCTTGTGACAGATTGGTCGCCGGCTTTGAAAACGATCGCGTCTAGAGGTTAATGTATCTGTCTAGTTTCCAATAAATATTATTATGACCTAGGGAATTTGGTTAATTCAAATGATAAGAAATATTCGTCGAATTGTACAAGAGTAATCATTGCACATAATGTTAATAATGCTTTAAAAAGTTAATTTTTTACGATGTAGTCATATCAGCTCGACGGATGTATGATTTGTAAAATACTAATTCCTCGAAACGTATCATTCAATTAAGCGCTGTATACAGACATTGTAAAGTTCACGATACACTAAAATTGTTCGTTCATGATGGATGGATGGAAATGGCAGTTATTTAAAATCGGTTAAAGCGGCAGGTGCGGGGTATCGTCAAAGATAATAAAGGCACAAGATAATCTCGAACGTTAATCTGTACAGTAAAATAACGAGGTTAATTGGAATGTGTTTTGTTTCATTTTGGACGCCATTTTTGCGGACCGTTAGTAAATTACAATGGAACATATTTAGTGCCGCTACTCAACGACAGATGGCGGTAGACTAAGCGCTGAACTGTGCTTTTGTACACGAACTACGTTGTCATAATTACTCGATAATTGTAGTGTTAAAATCGACCAAACGGCATTTTGAAAAGCCGTTAATTCAAACGATTTTTAACTGTTACGTGATAACTGTATGTTATCATCCGAGACCATTATTATTTCTGTCTAGCTTTAAACAGTTCCCTAATAAAACATGTTTTCGAACTGACGGATATGGTTGTTAATAAAATTGAACCTATCTATTAAAGGCGACAATCCTGTTCCCCAGGACTAAGACCCCGTCCGCTATCAGAATGTCTAAGCCAGCATCGAAAAAAATGAATACAGACCATTGCTTGTACTTCTAACGAATGTACTGGACTTCATTTACACACAGAGCTAATTTGAATAGTTTCAAGTGCGATGGCTGATTGAGAGGACCTGGGTTCAAATATCGGTATCGGGTACTATTGGAATTTTCTAAATTGGAATTTCTTCTTAAAATTTCTATCAGTGACTCGAAATAAGAATTTGTGTTCTTTGTACGGCAATAAGCTAACCTCCTGTTGCATGGTGGAATATAAACGTAACTAGTGACACTCAAGCGTATAGATACTCAAGTGCACTGTTCTCCTCTGCATACCTTTTCGGAAATAACAGGCGTGATGTTACGTTTTCTGAGCCTACTCAACTGTGACATTAATTAACATTATTATATTAATTAACGACCGTGTCACGGCGAAGTAAGAATATATTCTCTGAACCCATGTCGCGCTACAGGGTCGCGAGAGGCGACTAAGCCCGGAACTGGCAGATCCCGGTATGGCGCGCTCTGTCTAAGCATAGATGCCTGCCCTGGCCACATGCCCAGCGTGGGGATTATGGGCATTACTCCTAGCTGGAGGAGCCTAAGTCCAGCAGTGGACTGCAATAGTTTGATGATGATGATGATATTAATAATAAAAGTACTAACTGGATTAGTTCCAACAAGTAATTCTTATAGTTCTAGCAGACGAAATTTGCAGATGGAAATAACCTACGTTTCAGAAACCCCACACCGTATCAGATAACGCTCCAGAGATTAGCCGGAACAAACAGACAGACAGACAAAAATTGTAAGAAATGTTATTTTGGTATATGTATATAACCGTGTATAACATACATATATGCATTTAGTAAAAAACGGTTATTTTAATATTACAAACAGACACTACAATTTTATTTATCTGTATAGACTTCACTATCTGTTACTTAACATTAGCAAATCCCCTTGAAATGCAGAACCAGCTACGCGTTTTGAAATGGCCGACGCGATTTAGTTATTATTGAACGAATAAGGCCTGAAAACGTTTGCGTTTTGATTTCACCCCTATGGTGGTCGTCGTCCCTAAGGATACAGGTGTTATTTGGTTAGATGTAGCGACAGAGGGTCGCGAGGGAGGGCGGCGGCAGGGCGCAAATTACCCAGAAAAGCCTCGTTTCGTACCGATTGATTGTTGCTCATATACATTAATTGGCGGAAATAGCACATGGCTCAATTTGGCGAGCATTGTTTAATGTAATTGTTCTTTTTTGTTTCAAACATATTTTATGTATATGTTTATTCATTCGTTAGGTCTTGGTTTGTTTTTGTCTCTGTGTATTTTCGGATAACATAAGCGTGCAATTATAAAACGTAACTTCACGCCTGTAATCCCTGAAGAGGTAGGCAGAGGAATGCAGAACACTCCCACATTTCACCAGTTAC
>DWTO01002393.1:0-14081 GCA_018244755.1 Jemadia pseudognetus
TAACTGGTGAATTGTGGGAGTGTTCTACACTCCTCTGCCTACCTCTTCGGGGATAACAGGCGTGATGTTACGTTAACGTTTGTTGAATGCATTATGATCCTACGTCAGCAGTAACTGAGTATTTTTGCCCAAATAAAATACATTACAGATACTTACTTAATTGCTAACATGTTTTCGGGGCAAAAACAACTTATTATTACGTGATATTTTATGTTACTGTGCGAATTTACGTCAATTACGACAACACACCAACTTCTATACAATTATGTTAAGCAAAATACAAAAAGCAAAAGTGATTTTAATATTGTGTTACGTTAAAATATGAAAACAAGAGTTGGTCTGAACAAAACCTCAACACACAAGCGAGAGTAAATTTTCACTCTCGCTTGGTTAAAAATGCATGTTGAAAAAAAATGAAAATTATCTATGAAACACGATTTGTAATTGTTTTTTTTTACTATATCTTTTTTTAGACGGCCATTGCACAGAAAAGATAGACATGCATACCTACAATTACGTACCTTTTCCAAATTACTGATGATTTTTATGTAACTAACAATCTAATGTTGAGTACTTATATTAATATTTTTTTTATATTAGTACAGTTGAGTACATTTTTTTGTTTCACAAGATTAAAGTTTTTAATCTCAAGTGAATCAGTTTTATATCAAGATCTTGAATAAATCAAATTTGTATAATAAGTTTTAACACCTACTTCGTCTGCGAGAAATCATAAATGATTTTCATACAAACTTCCAACCCTTAATAGACCAATAGGTCTGTTAAGGGTATCAACCCCTTACAAAGGTTGGTCAATAGACCATCCAATTTTAACGGCTTGATACAAAAAAGATTAACAAATGTTCTCTCCAAGAGTTCGATTTACATACGTCATAGATAATGCACAAAAAATTACTTTACTATTTGTAACATTCTACTAATGGACATTTAAATATTTTGGATAAAATCTGGGTTGTCAGAGATGCCGCGAAAATACATGAAACGAAAACGCATGTAGCCAAACTCAGAATAGTCAACTTCTTTTTACTATCCACTTAGGATATGCTCCCTGGAATACTTCCCTAGGCAAATAAGCTAAAACATGGTTCGGTTTGTTTAATATAATTCATTAACACTGCTCAGCGCACCCTGGACATTGCGAATAATCCTTTCACCACGATGCCTGATCACTCACGATCAGCTATCTACTCGACGAAGAAGAAGAAGTAATACTATTCAAAAGTAACTTCACGCCTGTATTCCCCGAAGAGGTAGGCAGAGGAATGCAGAACACTCCCACATGACACCAGTTACGTTTACGTCCCATTATGGAATAGGAATGTATTTTTCATACTTAGGTCAAATCATAATAAAAGAGATCTCATTCAGCGATCTTTATAATTTATAAAGATTACAATATGAATCAGTACTGAAATATGAAATTTAAGCGACCTGCTGTCTAGAATTTACTTAATGCGGCATTTTAAGCTCGTTTATTGATAAAATAAAATACCTAACCCTATTTTACTTGAACTATACGAGAAGATTGTTTAAGAATTATCTTAATTTAATTCTCTTTGAGACGAGCAGGCGAGTGTTTTTATCGGAAAAATCTATTTGTTAATGTCTAGTAATTTTGTTTCATTTCTTAAGTTTTCTTGTTCCAAATGTAACTTATTGACTATCAACTTTGACTTATTAATAACAGTTAAATCACGCCAGTAATGTCCGTAAAGGTAGACAGAGGAGTACAGTGCACTCCTACGTTTCAACACGCAATAAGGGGTGAGTCTATCGACATTACGATATACAAATTTAATACGATAAAATGAACAAATAGGCCTAAATATGTGTTGTATCGCTCTTTACATCTTACTGTGGGAAAAGGCGTGAAGCTATTGCTATAGGCCGGGCACAAATCCATACTACTAGTTTCTACTAGAAACTGTAAGTTAGATAAATATTACAGTAGGTACAGAAGTTACACTTCAACCGAATGACGTGGAGAAAATTTGTTTTACATTCAATTATATCATCTTTATTATGTCTTTGATATCTTTAACATTGATTGAACTGAATTAAAGTTATTATTATATACAAATTAAAAGGTCTGGCGATGTATTTGGTACATTGAAGGCATCGTAACCTGGTGGCAATAAGTAAGGAACAAAGGAGTTCCTCCTATTTAGTGGCGCGGGAACCAATTTTTATTCTCCGTTTCGGCATATTTAACAACCGTAATTAATGTCACTAAGAATTCTAAGTTGACAGGAGACGGCATGAAATATGTTTCAAGAAAATTATGATTGGCGTTATTTTGCAAGAGCGAACTTTAATAGAGTTTTCTTAAAACTAGTTTGAAAAAAGGATTCAGTTCTAAATATCTTTGGCACTCAGTACTCTCTACTTACCGGATAAAGGATCTGGCATGATGATATAGAAAATATAGATTTTTTTGCTTTAGAGAATAATATTAAATTATGTTTTCCGGCTGTTATTCGATACAGTTACTAGGCAGCAGTGACGAGCGGGAAGAGTCTCTTGAAAAATTCTCACTCACTGATTGGTGTTTGTATTCAATCCGACATATGTTACATGCTTCATACTCGAACAAAATATGAGTGATTCATTTGTTCGTTACCATTAAATATACGCCGTTCTACTTTTATGTAATGCATAGGGAAATATATATAGAAAATACATTGATGTATATATTTCTACTGAAGTTTATATACGCGCATTTCTGAAACGAAATGATTATTAATTAAATATTAATGAAATGTTTTGTATTTATTAAATACTTATCAGACATTTATTACACAATTATTATATTTCTTAAATATTAATTTTACTTCCAGATAAAAGTAAATGGTTACTTTAAATAGTATATCTTAATTGATAGTCACCAATTTTATATTCACAAATAGCTTTATTAATAACATACACAAATCGAACATTCAATGCCTTATTGGTGGAATCTTTATAAGGGCGATTAATGATCGTGTAGTCGCGGGTTCGAATACAATCGAATTTTTCTAAGTAAAACTTTCTAGTAATGGCGGTTTCTAGTAGAAGAATTTCTATTAGAACTAGTTTAGAGTCTGGAGTTGTGTCCGGTGTATGAAGATAGGCTCACCTCCTATTCCATGATGTGACCTAAACGTAATTCTAAAATGTGGGAGTGTTCTACACTCCTCTGCCTACGTCTTCAGGGATTACAGACGTGATATTACGCTATGTTATTAAGCGACTTAAATGTTTCTATTTCGACAATTTTGTCACAGGTCGGGTACTCATGTCCATGGACCGCATTCAGTGACTAGTTGTTTGCGGCTCTTAACTTAAAAAAGTGTATATAAATTTGGAATGTATCTAAAAAGGTGAATATGACATCTGAGAATTATTGATAATTACCGGGATACCTTGTAAGAGAATGTAATACAAAGCGGTTAAATATTTTGGTGTTTCCTGAAATCCCGAACAAAGGTTCAAGTACAATTAAAATTGTCTTTTCATGCATATTCTTTTTAAATACTTCACGTTGTTTAGAGTTCTTGTAATTTCTCGTAAAACAAAAAACAATATTACACACTCACGAGTAAAATAATTATTGTTTTCCCCATAATAATTTGTTAATAACTATAACACATATATTACACAAAAATGAAGTCCATATATTGAAACACTATTACTGTAACTTCGTAAAATTATTAGTTATCAGAATCACTAGTGTCTTGTTTACAAGAGATTTAAAAGTACACAAACTAAACACTTACCAATTAAATCGACATCTTTATAAACAGGCACAAATGTTCTCAAACTTTATCATTCGTAATATAGCTAGCTACACAGTCAGCGATTCAACAGTGCATTGTACTAAATAATTCACTACACGATTTAATTGAGTATAATATAAGCTAACGAATAATTGAATAACAGTTTTTCATATATTTTGTTAATACATTCACTATTGTAGGAGGCGTGGTGAACGGCCGCGTAGCCAAGCGACCGCGTTCATTTGAATCGAGAAGAATTGTTTGTTGTCGGATGGCGCATGCGTCGACACCTGACTCGGGTTTTCCAGCAACACGACACCGTGCTCGCGAAGATGGAAACTCAGCTTCGTGCGAACGACGCTACCTCAGGGATTTTTCAGTGTCGCTACGTGTCAACTCATCGAATTGTAAACTATGGAACCGAAGCGTCAATTCGAATTCCACTTTATATCTTCAGCCCTAAAGTATATTTTCAGTTAAACGACCATGTGTTAGGTTTGTATGCGAGGCTGTAACAAATAGAAGGGTAACCCCGATGTGACTTAAAAGAAACGCCTCGTTGAATATTTTTTTTGTTATTTGCAATTAATGTTATATAACTTGTATATTGTTCATAAGTCGTGTGCAATTTAGTAATAGATTAAGTTAATAGCAATCACTTTGGCCTTACAAATGTTTTAGGTAACGGAGAGCAGTAACCACTGGTCACAGAACATTATTCCCAGACGGTACATTCCATGAACATTCGCAATTATATTCGAACAAGATTATAACAATAAGTCTAGCGTCAGTTCTAACAGTACTAACTACAAAATAAGAGTATTATTATATATTACTTGTTACGAAAGCGACTACTGATCAAAAGGTCTTGGGTTCAGTTCCTGGTACTACTGTTGCAGTACGTTTTCTAAATCGAAATTCCTAGTAGTATCTCGGAGTCTAGATTTGTGTTCGGTGTATGGCAATACGCTCAACCCCTATTCAATAGTGGGACGCAAGCGTACCTGATGAGACATGGGACATAGGTTTTGTGTTTCTATATATGTTTATGATAAAGTAGCGTCGAAACTACTGGTACTAAGTCAAACTAAGCACATCTAACTATTAACCGTTTCAATTATAAACATGGGTTTGTATACTGTTTTGTTATTATTGTCTTCGAAACCAGCGTGCGTGTATGAAGAGAGTGATGAATGTGGAAGAGGCACGACAGGTGCGCAAGAATAGAGCTATTTGGCACTCTGTACTCTCTGCCTACCCCACAAGGGACCTGGCGTGAGGATATGTATGTATGTAAAATTTCCTTAATTAAGTTTAACATTTAATTTTTAATTAAATTATATATGCAAAACTTAAAATTGAACATGGTCTGATTTGTTTCTATGAATACTTTGTGTAAATGAACAAGTGTGTTTAGTTTATTTTTAAATCATTCATTCTCTTACTTATTGACTCATTCGCTATACTATATTCAGTCGCTCACTAACTCATTCATTAACTAATTTGTTCGTTCATAAATTCATTCTTTCATTCGTTAATTAAATTATTAATTCTTCATGACACCGTAATAAAGTTAAAATTAAGGACACCCCTCAGACTGTTGCAGTAAACAGAACACTAAGAAAAATATTAACAAATTTCTCATCTCGAAATGAGTTAGTTCATACAAATTGTTACATAGAATTATAATTAAAAATAACTAGTTCTTTAGCGAAACCGTGACAGCACTTAAATCTCAATTAAGTTGACTTTGTAAAGAAATGAAATCATATTTTTAACAGTGTTGGAAATTATTACCTATTGTGACTGCCTCGTTGGTCATGTTGGTTGTAAGTGCGACTGACGATCAGGAGGTCCTGGATTCGATTCCTGGGTCGGGCACTATTTTTCTAGTAGTGTCTCGGAGTCTGGATATGTGCCCGGTGCATGGCAATAGGCTCACCACCTATTGCATAGTGGGACGTAAACGTAACTGGTGAATTGTGGGAGTATTCTACACGCCTCTGATAATAGGCGTGAATATGTTTTTTTGGAAATTATTTATTTTCCTGTTAATGACTTAGAACCAAAGCGTTATTGTTAGTTGCTACGTCAATCTAGAATGCGGGTTAACAAAAAAGTTGGTAATTGTGTTACATAATGCCTAGATGTTTATTGACAATCAATACCCGTATATATTTCACGAAGTGTTGTAAATGCCATCCCTACATGTCAAAATTTACACTGCCGTCTAGATAACTCAGTCAGCTGCAATCATTATGTAATTATGTAACACTAATAGATACGGGTTTTACCTCGATAATTACTAATTGTATAATGTGGAGATCACAGCACAGAATTTATGTTAAAATATTGCCTATAAATTTTTTAGTTGAATTTGAAATCCAAATGTCGAACGCGCTTGAGCGTTCTTTTCGTGGGTAGTAATTTAGGGATAATCCAGTTATGGTTGTTCTTATATATGTTAAGTCAATCTAAGATCGCTGTTAAGTGAATCCATGATAGAAGTTAAGTCAATCTATGATTGCTGTTAAGTCAGTCTATGATCGCTGGTAAGTCAATCCATGATTGAAGTTAAGTCAATCTATGATTGCTGTTAAGTCAATCCATGATTGAAGTTAAGTCAATCTATGATTGCTGTTAAGTCAGTCTATGATTGCTGTTAGATTTACCTGTGATAGCTATTAGATACAACTAAGATCGAGATTGTAACTATTAGTAGTTACAATTATAATAGTTGTTAGTGCTACAACCATAGTTGTTGTTAGATCCACAATCATACTCAAATTTGCTGCTACATGAGCATAACATATAAGGACGTCGCAGTATGGGAACCCCAGCGTTATACTCGTAGTTGTATTGATTACTGAATTCTGTATTTATATTCTGGTCGGAAACATAAGCAAATACAAACATTATTGATTAAACCATTCAAAACCAAAGTCAAAAGGGATCGTACCTGAGAATTCTCCAGAGTGTACTTAGGCGTTGTGAAGTTACCGCTCTCGACAGCGTGGAGGACTGTGACCTTGACACTTATCATTACAAGATGTTCATCACAAGGGCTTGATGATCATGATGACGGAAGTTATTACTAAAGTGATAAATTTACCTTAACTTATTTAAATATATCATTAAATTTTACTAGTGTTTACATGTATCAATTATATGTATAATATCTATTCACATACTAGACGTTTAAATAAAATCAATATGCTATGGATTCATCGGAATGCCACCTGTTCCAAGTCACTTAAGGGCGTTGCCTGTCTAGCCAGAATCCAGGATTTGTACAGCCGTATATCTATATAAGTTTGTATTCTATACATGTGTCTGACGACCCTTTGAAAGCTTCGGGGAAAATTACGAACTACGAACTGTTATATATGGTTCACTGGACTTCAATATATTAGAAAATATTGAGAACTTTTTACTTTTATTTTATTTTTCGAGTTATTTTAATATTTTTTATAGAGAACCTTTGAGTTTAAATCCCGGGGTGGATTTTTGTTTCTGAAATGCCGTTGGATTTTTTAACATTAATTTTCTTGTAAAAATTGCTATTTAGAGTTGTAAGTTATAGTGGCTTATGAGTTATATTGTCTATACACAAACAGTAAGTCCAAAACTAGTGACAACTTATTTACTAGTTTTAGATAAATTAGTTATTAGATCATGTAACTATGATTTTTCCCGTAAACGTTATAAATTTTGAATGACGTAAGTTTATGAAGAAACTTTTATCGCGAGTCGATTGAGTGAAAAGTATCTATTTTGACTTGTAACCAATAGAGTTTTTATTCTGATGCGTATTTTTTTTTATATACATACTATAATATTCACTTATGTCTCACATGTTTATTAACTGGTCTTTAATTATTTTCCGTCTTACAACGTAAACAAAATTAAATGTACGCTGACCATTTAAATAACGCTTAATTTAATCTTCCTTGTATCGAATAAATGATGAATATTAAACAATAGAGAACAATCAACAGATAAATAGAATTCAAATTTGAACCGGTCTTAACATAATTTGTATTCGAGGTTTCTCGTACTCTACGTGTTGTTCGGCTACTCAGTATTGACGAGAATATTGACAAACTTAATAAATTGAAAACAGATTTGTTTAGACTTTAGATAGATCTAAGCTAAAATAATAGTTATTGATAGATGATCAAATGAGTTAAACATGATCAATATTCATTCATAAAAATTTCTCATTGATGAAGTTCGTAAGTCTGTAATTGGTCCGTTGATAGGATAAATAATGAACAAGCATAGTCTCTTATTGAAACAAATTAATTTTTTAATTAACAGTCATTATCATCAGCCTATCTCAGTATACTGCTGGATTCAGGCCTCCCTCAAAGAGCTCCACCGCGCCCTGTCCTCGACTTGCAGTATCCAGCTTCTCCCTGCAGCCTATAATACAATTACCAATATTGAAATATACTAACAAGTGATAATATAATTACAGTATATTTCTCCTATTCTTGATATTTATCATAACATGAAGGTGTGCAATGGTATCCCGTCCTTGATTGTTAATTATGTAAGAAAGCATCAATTGTTTTTTGTTTCCGTGCAGCCCTTCTATTGAAAATCGACTCACTTCGTTTAACCGTTATATCATTAATCTGCTTCATATATAAATCTGTCTACAATCATTATTGAAATAATATCAAAAGCGTGTTGTTCGAAAGTGACATTATTTTTCCATTAAATTCTAATTGATGTTTATTTTATTGATTACAATCAATAAGTTATTCATTAATGACACCGCGTACAAGAAGCAATGCCCGTTAAGCTCCACCTTGAAGTCTGCGTCTGACGTTTGAATCGATCCATCAATTTCTTCGACTCTACTTCCTATTGTTTCGAATTTGTTCAGTGTGATAAATTGATGTTTTGTTTCGTGACAGTAATTTATTGGATATTATACGATATTTTAAGGTATCGGTATGTTTTACTACGGCTAAGAGCCAATAACTATTTATATCTATACAATATGATTACTTTTTTGTTACTTTTGCAATTGTAATTTTGCTTATTAGAAGTAGGTTTTGAAATTTTACTACAGATAAGCTAACTACATATTATTGAGGAGCATCTTGACGATCGAATTTTTTTATGATAAATCAATACTAAAAGTTGCATCCTTGCATCCGTAACGAGTTTTTAGTCTAGATAGTATCTGGAAAAATATTTTTTACAATAGTTACTTTCAATATCGAATAACATCTTAAAAACGTTAAAGAATTAATCGTATACGAGTATACCTCCTAATTTATGGCATCTACTACTTTTCGGGTGACATTAAACTCTTTTCAATATTAACAGTGCACTTAGTATAGCAAATTGTATTTAAATACTATTGTAACGAAGTACACTCAGACAATTTCAAATATACTGACAATATTTGTCAAAACTTTAAAAACTCGATACAGACTGAATAGATATTACACATTTATGTACAAAAAATACGTTTCGCCACAAAGTGTTTAATCACCCGATTATTCCCGTATGCGATGACAAACTTCGGTGCGCGTAATGCCCTCACGTGGATGACACGTATAACGGGACGCGGTTGTTGACCCCTGGCGTAGCACGATCACACGCTACGCACCTACAGTTAAATTATTCCGCTCGCATTTAAATCTTTGTACCCTTCTCATTTTGAGAAAAGACGTGTCCAACGGTAGAACTGAGAATGAGTGGATTATGATTACGTCTAAATATCACACTTATAATTTATACATAACATGTGCAATTTCGATATAATATCATGCCTGTAATCCCCGATGAGGTAGGCAGATAAGTGTAGTTCACTCACGCGCTTCATCAGTTATTTTAAATCCAGAATTCAAGGCGCTAGTAGAAGTTTACTTTAAAAATACTAGATAGTCTAAGTTAGAAAAATCCAATGTCGTTTTGGACCCGGAATTTGATTCCAGAACCTCTCGATCAAAAGTCGCGATTGTGATGATACTACTACTTTTATTTTAGAATTTTTTAAATTCCAGGCGGACGAGGTCCCGGGCGCAGCTACTTGAAAATAAATTAGTATGTATGTACATATATGTTACGAACCAATGGAAATCGAGTCTATGAGCATGTTTTGCGTATATATTATTCTCACGTCGATCTCCGGTCGTTGAACCCTGGCGCAGCGCCAACCGGGCATCTCAGTACCCAACTTTGGAATTTCACATTACAGGTTCATACCAAACTATGTATTTAGCGAAATCCCCTTAAAAGTGGTGTTAAATTAAAATGGTAACTGTGATAAATTTAGATGTAAAATTAAATTTAAAGTTATTTAGTAACGCCAAGTGTAGAGAGCATTATCGTTTGTGAAAAACGAAATAAAATACCTTTGTTAATGCTTTTTCTTTAATAAAATTAACAACAAACTGTAAATGTAATAACACAAGAAAATATTATATTTATCTTGTATTTCATTTTGATATGCATATACAGATCCATTTTATCTACTGTGTAATGAATTCAGAATTAATTTTCCGACCGGGTACATGGACGAAAAATGGATTTAGACATTTTGTGTGTATCCATTATTATAATAACACAACAAAATATCTTATTTAAGTACTATTTAAATATATATCTCAATATCGCTCCGGTACTTCTATGATGGGGTGGGCAGAGGAGTGTGGCACACTCCTCCGATTAAGCAAACTACTAGTATAAATCATTATTATTATTAACACACTTTCTGTCTACTTTCCCGTAATACCATCTTAACTCACTTCATGGACTGATAATTCTAATGTTTGTCAACGTTCTTGCGTCCATATTGTTGTCATGTGGCTGCGCGGCTATTCAACCCTGGCGTAGCGCCAATTGGGCTACGTGCTACGGAGCTACGATTGTTTTGTTATACAATTCACTCCCACGTTACATGTCCAAGATGTATGCGTCCCAGTAACAGGTTGACAAATACAATATTATTTATCCTCTTAATAAGGTCGGTATCGTTTTATCGTATAACTACCGATTTCAATAAAGTACCGAAATGTGGTATTCATTTTTAGTAGACGATGCGTCTAGAGCAATATCGCCTTTATAAATATTTTTAACACAATTTTTGTTTCTCTTTGTTGATTATACATAGTTGCTAGTTGTACGTATATATTCCATGACCACCCAGTTTTACAAAGTAACAATAGATCTGTAATCCTGCTAATATGATAACAAATGGTAACAGATCTATTTCTATAGAGCTGCCGCTGTTAAGTATGTACTGTGTTATTAACAAATCGTTCTATAGAGACCAATTGACACCAAGATTCTTTCCTGCAATAATGTCCAAGTTTACATATGTAACGGTGACTGCTATTCTATTACTTGTTTTGTCAATAAAAGAAAATATCGTAAGGAAAATAGAAACCTCATAAATACTTCGTTATAATTTTGTCAATAGTTACAATCGTATGACAAACTGCGAGTGAGTCAAAGCAGTTCATAAATGACAATGAGTAGCTTATGAAATATTTTATAAGAGAATTACTAGTGCTTCTGAGGCACGTACTTTATCTTAATCATTACCATCATCATCATGGCGATGATTTAGAGAGTCTTGAGTCTGAAAGGTGGATGAATTTGAAGAGATCTCCATAAACTTTAGAAAGTAAAGGCAATGATATAATTAATTTACTAAAAACTTAATATGGACTGACAATTATCAAGTGTTTTAATAACCTTTCAATTTAAAGTTCTAGTTCAATTTGAAAGAGCGACGCTTCTGTATACTCGCAAGCTAAAGTTGATACTTAAAATATTTCGTTCTATGAATAGCAGAGAAATTATAATTTATTTCTCTCGCTTTCAACAATTCTGCAAATTTGAAAGTCGCTCCACAATTCACATAATACGTTAAGCATTGTGTAGACGCGGTATAATTTTTAAAGAACAATTCTCTTTGGAAAAGTAATTAACATTGTTGCAAATTGAAAACATTTTGATAGAAATAACAACCCGGTATTTCCCAAACAGGTGATTGATGCTTGTAATTTACAAGTTTTTATTACCCCAGTTTCCCCCTATCAATAAATCCCAATTTAGCTTAGCGATAACTCAGCGAAATAAGAAGAGCTCGATTAACGTAATATTCAAAATAAGAATTATTATGACACTCTAAAGCTTACGCATTTCAAAATACTATTAGGTTTATCTGAATTGAAATCCCCAATAGTTGACGGCGGCTTAATTTGTTCCCTGTGTCACCCTCTATTCCAAGGGAAGTATAACGTAAGTAGTGAATTGTAGGGGTATATTGTACTCAACTGCTTATCCCTTCCGAACTACATGCATGATATTACGTTCTAAAGCTTACGCAAATTGCGTAAAACTCTTTCCAAGGCAATCAACGTCGAAGGCGAAGCAAACAGTAAAAGGTTTAAATGTTACCTCAGTACGCTTTAATCTCAATCCGATTTGCGAACGCACACAAGTGTAGATAAAGTTTTATTGAGTAACACAACAATGTTATGTGACAATGGAAATCCATTAAATGTTTGCTCGTGAAGTCTACTTTACCGTATTATGTTTAATGACTGCCTCGTTGGTCGAGTAGTTGTAAGCGCGACTGCCGATCGAGAGGTTCTGGCTTCAAATCCCGGGTCAGGTAGTATTGAACGTTTACAAATTAGATTTTCTAGTAGGAATGTCTAGTAGTAGCTTATAGTCTATCTAGTCGATTTGTGCCCCGTGTATGGCATTCAGTGACCTTACAAACGTAAAGCTATAGTTAAAGTTTGATTTTTAATGTATTTTTATATAAAAAGTTTACAAGGACATCCTAAATTCTTTTCGACGCACTTGATCAGCTGGTTGATTGATTAAGCGGATCAATTGTCTGATATGTCTACTGCGTGATCGATCAATCGATCGACTAGTCGCCAGGTTGATTGATTGACTGTTAATTGATTGTTTTTTTTATCATTCAAGATGTTGTTTATTGCTGTATAGTAAAAAACAAAAAGGATAACCAAGCATTATTTTGACTATCATTAGTCTTACTACATTTCCTTTATATGCGACAGTAGTTAAATACGCAAACGGACATTTTGACTGTTTTTATACCGAGGGGTGAAAGGCTATTTGTTGTTTTGAATTTTTTTCAAAAAATTTACACTTTAATTGGCTCTCCTGTAAAGTTCATAAAATGTCCCTTGAAACAAATAGCCTTTCGCCCCTCGATATATAGACGTTTAGTTTTTAAAACGTAAAACGTAACGTCACGCATTTAATCTCCGAATAGGTAGTCAGAGGAGTGTAGTACACTCCCACGTTTGACCACTTACGTTTTCGTCCCACTATGGAATAGATGGTAAATCTATTACCATACACCGGGCACAATCCTTCCTTCTTTTCTTCGAAACACTACTATAAACCTAAAGTAAAATAATGCACTAGTGCCCGATCCGGGATTTGAACATAGGACCTCTTGTTTACAATCAACACGGTCAACGAGGCAGTTATTATAAAGAAAATAACACAAAAGAAAACATCTATAAGAAACTTGAAACCAAACGCAAACTTAATAGTAATTTTTATAGTTATGCCATAGAAAATATTAATCTGCCCTCGATTTAAGTTATTTAGTGGTTATTGTTTTGACATTTCGTAGTAACCATGGTACGGGAGTTTAACATGTTATGTTGGCACGCAAAGCGTTCCACCTTTCAGCAAATACGGGTAAGCCCACAAAATCTAACCCAAACGTACAGTCGAAGCTGAAACATGAACTGAACAAATAGTTTTGAACTTAGTTGTCTTATACCATTGTAAGCTGCATGAGAAAGATGCATGTATATATGTGATTGGATCTTGTGGCTAGTAAATGTGACTGCTGAACTGGAGCTCGTAGGCTCATTTTGGACATGACGTGATGTGAATATGCTTGTTGCCATAGTATTTGTTCTGTCTCAGTATAAGAAATATAATATAAAAATCGAAATAGATATATACACAGTGACGGCACGCATGACCGCGCAGGTTGCCCAATCTATGTTTACATCATATATATATATATATTTCAACAGAAATCTATCGCCTGTATTATTACTAGCGCCCAGCAAAGCTAAAGTTGGGTAACATCATCACGCTTATAATCCCCGAAGAAGTAGGCAGAGGAGTGCAGTACACATCCATATTTTATCAGTCATGTTTACACATTGGGTTACGTGTGGTATAATATGTATGAAACTAATTTGTTTCATGACCAATGTAATTTGTACGTTGTTCATTAGTAGATTATTTTCTGAGAGACATAATAAATTT